>JAPYZM010002159.1:0-21691 GCA_030522845.1 Psyttalia concolor
AAAAATGGTTTCCGGCGAGTTGGTGACTTATATATCACGAGCCGAAGGCGATACGATTGCGGGAAAGTACTCTTGTGTTCATGGGAAGTTAATCCCGCGAGTATCGACCCCCATTTTCTGCCTCATCGTGTGCAAAGTGAGGTTATGTGCGCGCAAAGCGTGCGTAAAATCTCACTTTACACACAGTGTGTCAAAAATACAGTTTCCGCGAATATTGAATCCTATTTTTCATCACAATTTTTTCCGCTTCCTTTCAATGGTTTCCGTGCCGTCACAAGAATGTGAAACACTATATGAATTTCCTTCTTCGATGTAAAAATGCTCACAGTGCTTCATTCACGCACGACATGTGAATCTCATTCCACTTTTCCAATCTTAGGACATCTACAATGAGCACCGATCAATTCCGTACCGGTCTGAGAACAGAATTTACATAAATCTCCTCACCCGTTTACTATATTTTTTTTTTGTTTTTTTTTTGTTTCCATGATATAGTACTACAAAATTATTATATTGATCTCATTGATTTCAGATGATTTCACGTGATTTCGGAGATAAATCCGAAAATGATTTCGGAGAGTCGATATCACTTGATTTCAGTGATCTCCATGATTTCAGTGATTTTGGATCGATTGCCCGCCGGATTTCAGCTTTATCTTCGGGAGTGAGTAGTCCCCCGTCTAAATTATTTACACTGAACCAAAAACAGTAGTAAAAATTTTCCCAATGAACTGAGTGAAATGACGGATCGAGTGTTGTCGTCAAAAAGTTGACATTTATTGCGTATTGTACAAATAAATCAATTGATAAACCAAAAGATAATAATTTATTGAAACAGGGGACGTTTCAAAAAATCATCCAAATGAGACAAATAATTTTGTATTTTATAGCTATAATTTATTTACATATTGTTACCATAACAAATTCATTAATGTCTTCTTCTTATTCTTTTTTTTATTCTCAAAATTTAGAAAACATCTCAACCACAACATCAACAACAGCTCAATTCCCTCGATTCGTACAGGACAAATCAGCCAGTGAGACCCTCTCCCCAGTCATCACCCGGATTAACAGTTCAAGTGAGATAATTTATAAATGATTTCGCCATTCACAAATCTCTCCTCGAATCTTGATTGATCAATGGATTAATACAATTTCAGGGGAGCCCTCTGAGCTACAGTAATAATCCATCGGCACCACCGAGTCCCACAGGCCATCCAGGACCACCGAGTCTCACGTCAGACAGCATAGACCAGAACAGCTACTTCATTAATCAGGCACAGGCTGCTGCACTCCAGCAGACGTTTGAGCAGTTTAATATGGTTAGTAATTCATAATTGATTCGTGCATGAATGGCTCTGCCCATGGGCATAGCTACACCAATTTTCAAACTGAAAGCGTAAAAATCCAAACATAAATTGGGTTTAAAGTCATTCAACAGTTGCACGCTATTTAGAAATTCGAACAACGTATTAAAAATCCGTGCAGAGGGTTATTAGATTTCTATCTGGTCGATTTAAAAAACGTTTTACTCGTCGAAATATAACCAGTTTGTGAACCCAAAATTGAATCCTGCGGCTCATGGGAAAATTCACATGTTGAGGGAATTTCCATTTCCAGATGTCAAAATTTTTATGTTACAAGTGTTTGACTACATTCTTTTATTAATATATTTAATTGCCTTGTTTTTTCGAGGGTATACACGAATGAAGGATTTGTTTAAATTAACAAAATCCAAAGGAACTATTCTACAGTGCATCAATTATGCCAAAACTATTAATTTTACGTTTACAAACTGGTGAGACCTATCAATCTATTTTGTAACAAACATTAAACTAAGGGAAATAATATTATGAAATAACATTATTTTCTTCGAAAGCATTGTCTAGTTTTATTAATTTAAACAAACTTTACTTCAATCAATCATGTACTCTAAAAAAGTTATTAATTTGAATAGATTAATAAAAAAAAATGTAGTTATGTACTTGTAGCATAAAACGGTATATGCAACTCGTGCTATTTTCACGAATGCAAGAAAACCGTGAATTTACAGTCAGTATAAAAAATAGAAAAGAACGTAATTGCAGGGGTGAGATAGTATATTTCGTAACAAGTGAAAAGAAAAATGGTTTTTGGCGAGTTGGAGGTCTAAAGAAAACTATAATCCCACAAGTCAAAAGCCGCTTTTTTCACGAGTTACGAATAAAATTTTTCATTGCAACGTGTCCAAAAACAGTTTCTCGTTGCAAATAACGAATAACTAAATTGTAACATATATTTATATAAAAAATAATGATTACTTCGTTTGTACGTAGTGTACGATTTTATTGATATTCGGAAAGTACGTTTGGCAAAACGGCATTCACACTCAGCTTTCTCTGTGTGTACAAAGTTGTAATTATAATCAATAATTCGAGTGCAAGTGCCAAACAAAGTTGTATCTATAAAAAAAAGCAGTGTCATTGACTGAAATCGATAATTAATGAGCTACCCTTGCCTTATGTTTTATGCTTACCAAAGGGAGTGGTAAGTAAACATTCATTGATCAGTCCAAGTCTGTTTGAAACGTCAAGTTCAAAAACTCAATGTTGTTTTTTTCTTCCCCCTTTTCTATTTCAATAAAAATTCACAAAATATCAGGATGTGGTGAGTAAATTACAATTCTCATGATGAAAAATGAACAATCGTAGTGAAATTTTCAGAGTTTAGGTGATATGTAGTGGGAAGCATGCGAAAATTTTAATGAAATTGCATTGCTCCAATTTTCACTCAAAAGCTCCAATTGTTTATTCTGTTACCTGCCTACCGTTAGGACTGGGCCCAAGTTATGCAGCAGCTCCTGGAGTCCGGTTGGACCTCGCAGGTAGTTGTTATTACCCTCCAACCGTCGTAAAACCATAATATCAAGTAGATTATCCTATTTTTGCCACCCTGTGTGTAAAGTGAGATTTTACGCACGCTTCGCGTTCACAAACCCCGCTTTCCACTCATTGTGTCGAAAGATAGGGTTCGACACTCGCGGGAGTAGTGTTTTTAGACTCGTTGAGTTAAATATAAGGCCAAAAGCCCTTTTTTCGCCTATACGGACCGAAAGTGAGCATTCTAACCTTGCTTCGCTCGGTGATAAATCCTCTCTTTTGTCCATTTTGCCAGAAAACCGTATTGAACCCGCGGGAGGAGAATCAGACAAGCATTCATCATTCACTGGGTCCTAATTTTGCACGTGAGGATGACTTGTCTAGTTTTCGTCCCTAGGTGAAAATTAGTATGTTGTGCATCAAGAGCGAAAAGTCATATTTTTCCGCTTGAGGTGCGCATGCTATATTTCAACACACCTGCAAAGAAAAGTTAGTATTTTGCTGTCCAAAGAGCGGAAGGAAAGTGGATACTTTCCGCCCTAGGGTAGAAAGTTCCTCCTAAGGGCGGAAAGCCTTGATTTTTCCCGCGAGCCAATGACTTTCTACTCAAGGGCAGGAAATGTCCATTTTCTTCCCGCTCATTAGGGAACAAAGGACAGATTTTCCGAGCAGGTAGGTGAAATTAGGATATTTTCTGTACTGCTCTTCACTTTTCCTAACCCGGGAATTGGTATGTGCTCTTGCTCGAAATCTAAAAAGTGATAATCACTACGGAAAACTCTCACTCCTTTCTGGGCTATCGTTATAGAGGTTTTTGACTCGCGAGGTTGGCTGAAAACCCCATAACGACAGGTCAGAAATTTACTAGTCTCACCTTGCACGAAATGTTTACTTTTCCTATCTAGGTGAAAATTAGTATATTTCTCACCTAGGGCGAAAAAGTAGACAAGTCGTCCTCACGTGTAAAATTACCCGAGCCGAAGGCAAGGGTTGTAAGTACGCAGGGAATGCTTGTCTGATTCTCTTCCAGAGGGTTGGATACGATTTATCGGCCAAAATGGACGAAAATACGCGTTTTTCACCACCCGATGCGAGGTTAGAATGCCTACTTTCGGTCCATGTGGGCAGAAATATACTATTCTGCCATCGAAATATACTATTTCGTCATTTCGGCGAAGACAATTATTCTGAGGAATATGGAGATGGAGGAGGAGTCTATGACTAATTCTGCATTCATACATGGCGATCATTTTTTATTCGAAAATAATTAAGCGATTGGTAAAGGCGTGTTTTGAACGCTCAGAAATTATGGAGATTACCTAACCCATTAGGACAATTCATTGAGTATTTAATAAAAAGGGAGGGAAGTACATCCAGCATTATGAGATAGTTGAGGAATTGTCTACAACAATAATTATCAATTTCACTATGCACACTTCATTCCAATATATAATCTAATGGCCATTCTTCCGGTGATATATTTTTTTACGATTCCGTCGTTTATTCTCATCAGGATCAAGTAACTACCGGTGACTTCTCACTTTTTAGTTTATTCTGATTTCATCATGTGTACTTATAATTAGTGATAATCCATTCATCGATGACGTAAAATCAGTCATCAAAATTTCAACGTAGAATATAGGATTCCGGGGAATAAAAAATTACTCTAGAGCCTCTGAAGAAAATTATTATGTGAAAAATAAATAGATATCGCGGGTTTCATGCAGGAATGTCAGTCAAGAGATGATACAGCTGGGGGAGATATCCATATTGTCCTTGTCCACGAATTCATACACTGAAAAATTACGAAACATTTTATCCTACAAATTCCATCTATTCAGTGGGTCTAGAAATACAAAAAAAAATAAACCGGTGAATAAAAAATGCCGGAGAATTTTTTGCCGTTAAAATGTAAAAAAAAAAAAATGGAGGCAGACTACTGAATGTGGTGAGCGATCGATGGTCGCTCCAGACTCTAAAAAGGCCACTAAAATGCTTTCAGCGTTGAACAACAGGAAATAACATGAAGGATATCATGTTAGGATAATTAAAAGAAAATTATATTTAATGTTTGCACTAGATGGACTCGACGGTGGATCCTAACAGCATTAGCTCGTACATTGGCTCGACGAATGACACGTCAAGTTACAGTCAGGTGAGTTCATCCGTAAATTTATCCAATTTATCACAGGAATTTGAATAGTTAATTAATGGTTGTCTGGGATTATTTGTGAGGTTTTCATGGTTCTTTGTTATTCCAGCAGAATGATATGATTAATGTGGGAGGAGAATTGGGTAGCAGTGATGGCGGATACTACAGTACGAGTCCTCAGATGGCATATCAACCGAGGACACCAACTACGACGCAACAGTTAACGCCGCAGACACCCAATACACCTACAATTATATTGACGGGTAAATAACAATTAAAAAAAAAATTTCTTTAGAAAGTGGAAGAAAACCATTTATTTCTTAGGTCTTTAAAAGTAATTTATGCGGGTCATGTGAGATGAGAGTGAATGACATCAGCAATCCTATTGTTATTAAAAATCTAGAAAATTACTACATATTCCACATCATATAAAAATTGAGGGAGAAAAGGCTCACATAAATTAACGGTAATTTTCTTTGTGTAGTAATTAAACATCTTTATCAATTCTTGTTGGCTATTTTATAAGTCCGGAAAACATCAAGAACAAATGATGGACAAAAGGATTTACCTAATTATTCAATCTCATGAGAAACATGAAAATTGAAAACGGCAGCAAATCTCTCCAATGAATCTCACGGTGATAATTTAAAAAAAAAACAGATGAAAGGTTATTGGGACAATTATTTTGAGCCACGAATGAAGCACATCCAACAATTGTATTTCAGTAATGAAGTTGTAAAGGATGATCAGTCGATTTATTGTTAGCTCCGCCCTCAGTTCTCAGTATTTATGTTTAGATTTGAGAAGAATACGAAAACCTCTCTCTCAGATTCTGAGATATTCTTTGAAAGCCCTTTTTAATGTCAGTCGTAAAGGATTTCAACTATTGAAAGAACTAAATTTAGATCTTTAAATAATTTGCCGCGACATTTTACATTTGTAAATTCATTTTCAATCTCGAATCGTCGGAAAACGTTTAACTGGCGATTCTTCACAGAGAGAAATGGTAAAAAAAAATCGTATCCTTTTCGTAATTCCAGAGGGAAATGCAGTCGTAGAAAATTTTGAACAACTGTCGCAATTTTTACCTAAAATTGCAAAACTTTTTCCCGGGCTGTCCGTTACGTTAATCCGAATTATTTGAAAAATCAAAAAAGTTTCTCTTTATTTTGCCTTGTTGTCAAGAAAATATTAATCTTACAAATTACCTCCACAGATTTTTCGGGAACAGACGACCTAACGAGTCCAGAGTTTGCCAAGGACTTGGGTTCATCGATGTCTGGTGAGTTTGATCCAGACTTGTTTACATCGGACGATGCCCTGAGGCAGGGTCTTGGCCCCATTGACCTGGCCGGTCTACAGATGCTCACCGATCCTGATATGGTGATATCAGACGCCAATGCGGAAGATCACTTTAGGCTAGATCGTCTTTAAATTATTATTTTTTATTTAGCTAGAGAGATAATCATCTGCAAAGCATTTTTTTTTAATTCCAGAAGCATGAAATAACGTTTACGGGATTATTGAAATTATCGACGACTCATATATGTGGGTTCCATTCGACCCCCCCCCCCCGTCGCCATTTTTTTGTTTCTCTTCTACGATTAATTATTATTTCCTCCTGATGTTGTGCGATTTTAATTGCAGATGAGGACAATTTGATTGACGTTATTCAATAATGCATTGGTTGAATTTATTCAATCTATTTGCGACGAATTTCTGTGATTGATTTCTATGGACAGATTGAGTTATTAGTGGCTGGATTTGTTCCTGGGAATATCTACTGTTGGGATAGACAATGAAATGGGGTACCAACCGGTCTTTACAAATGTTCCGGGGATTTATGTTGGATTATATTATATTTTATGGGGAGCTGTGGCAAACTGATTTATTTCAAGTCTGTCGACTTTCAAGGGCTCACGAATTTTTAATTACAGGGAATACTTTATAATATTTTAGAATATTTAATCATCAATATTTCAATTGTTAATAAGATTTTAAGATTATTTTCAGTTTGAATTAATTTTTTCAACTCAATAACTGTCTCTAGCTTAAAAATTTTAAATTCGTTTTTTCACTAAAAAAAAAAAAAGATTTCAAATTTTCTAAATTGAATTTTTTTTGTGCTGCATAAATAGACAAAACACATTTCAAATTGAGAATTTGGAAAGTCTTGAGTTGAAATTGATTTATTAATGACATATTTTAGTAAGTCAATAAAAAGAAATGTCCTGAATATTTTTTAGCTCCAAGTGTCGTCATGCCAAATATAAAAATTAGAATTATCATTCCTTTAACTTTTCTTTCATCTTAACGTTAAAATCAGATGTTCGCTGGCGAACCTAAAGTCCCATGTAACTTCCCTAAATTAAATTTTTGTTATTGAAATTGGTGGCCATACATCCATAAATATACAACGTCATAATATTTTAGTCAGAACGATCTCTAAACTCAACATCTCCTTCAATTCAATCACAGAAATAACATTTCGTGTATTTTTTTTGACAAAAAAAATAGCCCACAAAACTAATGATTTGATTAGTCAATACTGCAACTGATTAGAATCATTGCAATTTCATCGTCGTTTTAAGAAAAAATTTATCAATTTTTCTTTATTTTATACTACTTTGTACATTGTATCATAATATGATCTCTAAAAATGCACAAAAGAGTGAAATTAATGAGAGTAAAGGAATAATGAATGACAAAATGTGAAAGATAACATTGAGAGTCAAAGCGTTCAATTAATTCGTTAAAATCAACGTTCTCATAAGTATGAATAACAAGTGACTGGAAACTGTAGATAAAGATTTTCTTTTCTTAAATTTTACATTTTTCCTCTGTTCTATATATTATTTCGCCATTCTCGATTATTTTTTCTATCGGAAAGGAAGAGATTTTTATATCGTGACTCGCCTCGAGGCATTTGAGTGTATAGATATACAGAGAGAAGTTAAATATATATAATTGTTTGAGGAAAAAGGACTGATGTTGAGAGAAAAGTAAGATGAGTTCATTCTACCATTGAATGTGCGCCCGAAGGAACACGTTTTATAGTCAATACTTTTTACAAATTATTTTTCCTTCTCTTTGTACTTTACTTGTCAATGTTTCACACAGAAATCTCGTTCTTTAGCATTATAAATATCTCAGTTGTTTCTTTGAATACCCTGGGTACAATGCTTTTGTTATTCTCAATTGCAATTCTTTTTAATTATAAAACTGACAAGTGAATTCTGATTTTTCTTTAAAATGTGTTTTTTGAAAATACCTCGTCTAAAAAGTGAATTATTTATAATTGGTAAAGTACCTATCCACATTTCTCTCTTCATTTTATTGGATTGCGATGATGCAGGCCTTCGGTACGCTGTGATAATTACTTGTTATTATCTGCATATCATTTCAATATTTTTACGAAATTTAACAGGTGAAGTTAACGATAACGAGTTTATATCGAGAGAATCAGTGGAGCGTTAGCGCAGACTCATTTAGAAAATTGGGGACCCATAAAAATGAAATTTCTAATCAGCATTTTACTACGTGGTCTTTGGTTTTGTACTTATCCGACTGAAAGAGGAGAAACTAAAACCATCGAGATGATTTGACAATTCAATTTTATCTTGTTTTGTTTTTTTTCCATTGTTCCTCGAACCCACAGGCTATTTCTACAAATTGATTATGAATTTATGAGGATAATTATGGAATTATGGAGATTAGAGTACTCAATGGAATGATGAACGTCATGGGGAACAATGAGACAGAGATAACAATGAAAAATTGAATCATAATAAATATAAATTTGTGGCACGTATTGATGCTCTTGCCTGTACCCTCCGCGATTGTCAATTGATTTTTTGAAAGTAATACTGTACTTTATACACATTTGACTAGTTGTTAATTAAATAATTGTCGGTGAGTTGAGTGTGCCCTTTTGAAATAAAGGCCAGAGTGAATTTTACGAAGAAAAGAATGTTTTTATCTACAAAATCTCGTAATATCTTGGACTGCAATTACAATGGAAAAAGAATAATTATGAAAATTCATGTTCTATCTTTAAGGAAATTTGATACAAGTGTAAGTGCGTGGACGAATTTTTCTGTCTAATGATTAATTCAAAATTCAATTAGATAATTCATTTGACTTGTTAAGTCAGTCTATTCATTTGTTTTCGTCCCTTAATTTCATTGGAAATTCTGCTGAAAGCAGTTGACAATTCAAAGAGTAAAACTGAAGGACTAGAGGAGAAAATTGACGGAAAATGGTGATTGTTCTGTAAGAGAAGTTTCCAGTTGTCTTAATTGACTTATCAGTGTTTGGAAGTGGTGCCAAAAAAAAAAAAAAGGAAAGAGCTCTGCGAATTTAGGGTGAGGGGGACAGAGAGGTAATGTGGTATTTTCATTCACTTAGATTTCAATTTTTTGATACTCCAGCACAAGTGTTTAGTACTTAAATAATTGGAGGATTAAGTAGAGGGAGTAGTATTGATCAGGCACATAAGAATGAGATTCGATGAAGGAGCTAGAACGTCTGATGCTAAATGAGTCGAAACACTAGTCTTTATTGCCTTTTTTACAATGAATTTCGTTCAAAGTGGAATCAGGAGATGAATGTAACTGTATTTACTCAATTTATTCTTTCACTTTTGTAAACAAATTCGGAATTATTAAGGTTTTTTATTAGTTTTTTCACTTATCTCCTCATGCCACGAGATAAACAGATATAATGTTGTTGTTGGATTATTGTTTTTTGAATTATTGTATTGGAATGACAGAGACGAATTACGGGGAGGGATTGTGGATAAAATTAATGGCACGATCGTGAAGACGGAATCAGGAAAAGAATATGAACTTTATTATCTGTTATTTGTTTCATTATTTTACGGATTAAGAGTGCGAAATTAGGGAGACAGAAAATTATTGTAATTATTTGTAAATAGTCAACGTTATGTGTGGATGAAAAAGCCTGGGAGATCCTGTTGATGGAGTGTATCGTTGAAAATTATATCTTGAATGATCATGAATGAATACCATTTACCCAGGCATCGATTTATGTAGCGGGACAGCATAAGAATGACCAACCGAAAACAAAAACAAGAATAAAAGTTGAAGAAAAATTTCAAGTACTGAACAATTTTTCTTCCTAATTATTTCCACCAGAAATGAATGGTAAACTTTCATTCAAGTCATTTCAAATGAAGCCTTGATGACGATAACTGAAAAATTAATAATTCAATTCAATAAATTTAATGAATAAAATTCCAACGTTGTTCACGCGCGAATTCAAGTAATCTTGTATTAACGAGAATAATAAAAAAAATATATTTCAATAATTCGTAATAATGAGGGAAAACGGGAGGTGACTTTTTCAAATTTTTCTTACATTCTGATATTCGATGTTGACGTCATTAGAGTTTAATAATTAAAAGAAAAATGAGAATTAAATAATTCAAGCGATAATAATCTCGTAATTTTTTTTTCTCATTGGCCGGAGCATGTCCTCTATGATAAAAACAAAAGATAAAAATTGAAAATAATCAATTGAAAAGTGGAGAAAGACAATGGACTTGGTGTATCGATGGCAATTTTTTTCGTAAAAAATTCCGGTTACGAATGATAAATGGAAATGTGTATAACTATCTCGATAATAGCTCTCTATTAATTATCCGTCTCTTTTTAATGCCCCCCCCCCCCCGCTCCTCATACAAATAAGAAAATAATACAAAAATACAAATTAAATGATTAAACAAGAAGATAAAAACGTTGTAAATAATATTCCTCTCACGCATTGTGTAATATAATAGTTTATACATTTATTAGACTAACTCTACCGCTCGAATTGAGGGAGAATGACGAGAAGTGAGTTTGAAAAAAAAAGGAATAATATTAAAATTACGACAATTGTAAATGCGCACAAATAACGGAAGGGAATAATGAGAGAAAAATATGAGAGAATGACGGGAGAAATTATTATTGGAAAGAGAAGAATAATATTCATGTACATCTCGTTAAATCGATACGGTAACAAAATGAAAATGGGTATGTGCAATGTGAATGGTCGTTCTATTGTGCCATGGATAAGAGAGATACAGCACATTAAATGTTAAAGGAAAATAAAATAAACCAGAGAACGATGAAAAATGAATAAAATTAATAATAAATTAAACAGAAAAACAAAAATAGGACACCAGAATGAAAACTCTTTATCCGCTTTGATTTTATCCAATCGTGATAATTTTTATCCTCTTTTTTTTCTAAGAAAAACAAACAAATCGTTCTATTGCATAATGAAAAGTCTAATAACTAGTTAATCGGACATTTTGTAGAGTTTAAGGAGGAGTTAGAACGGAAAGAGAATGAAAATCCAATGTTTTTTAGAGAATTTTGTAAATAATCAGGCTCTATTAAATTGTCGTTAAATATCAAAATAATCGTTTATTTATCAATTGGTTAGAACTTCATCCCTTCCCAAGGGTCGCAATGATTAAGCACTAGATGATTAGTGAAATTCATCTGATTATGCTAATTAAATTAACAATTATTTTCATAATTTTTGTCGCTCATTCAAGATGTCCTTTTGACCCTCTTGTACCGCGCCAAGGCAGTTTTGGGCTCGCTGGGAAGACCTCCGAAGGCCTCTTGGTACTCAGGAGCGAGCTGTGAGCCCAAATCCTGAGCATTTTCAATGTTCATCAAGGAGTTAGTGTCAGCCACGGAGTCAGCCTGCACCTCGCCCAGAGGCTCGTCAGCCGCCCTCTCCCTTCTCTCCTTCCTTTGCCTTCCCCTCCGTCTCTAAATAATCAATCCATCATCTGAGTTATAAGTTATATAAATGTACATCTCTTCAACAACACAACTCCCAAAACCTCCCCACTCGAGGTTTAGGATTACTTTTTTCAATTTCCCAACTCAATCCCTCATCTCGGCTTTATAAATAATTAACTTGAGTTATTACCCGATGCTTGTCCCTGGCTCTCCCTCCTCGTGAGATTCTTCTCCTGCGAGATCCCACCTGTCTCCCTCGAGAATTCATCTCTCTCCGCTGTCTCGCATACAATCGCCCGGGAAACAAAAAACTTTTACGTCCATCCTCAATACCGCTAAACTTGGAATGCTTTAATCTCCGTTTGCCCTCACCCAATCCCTGGGACCTACGAACAAATCGATTCGCCTGGGCTCTAACGTCGTATCGTCTCCAAAAATAATCCAAGGTAAATGTCCCAGTAGCCCATCTCCTCTCACCATCGATTATCTCCAAATATTTTCATTTTTCCAAGGGTTTAAATATTTAAGAATTCTCCCTGCCTCCCCCAATGAGATTTGCATCTGGAACATTTACCTTTTTCATTATACCTCTGATTTTTCAGTCTCCAGATCCGAGTAGACCTCACTGTCACCATGACTTCCATATTTCTGCAACGGAAGTATTGATTTTCGGAACTTTCGAGTTTTGGGGTTGCCCTTTCTCTTCAGTTTTATCTCCTCTTCAATCACGTTGCTGTCGTCCAGATCGTCATCCAAAGCTACTGATCTTTTTTCGATGCTTGAGTGCGGGCTGTTGGCTTCCTCGGCGACGTCTGTGTTCTCTGGCTCGACTCCATCAATGTTAGCAGACTCTTCGGGAAGATCCTCCTCCAGTCTTTTCTCCCTCTCATTGTCCCTCACGGCATCCTCCGCTTCCACCAATCTCATCAATTCGTCATACTTGGCATTATTCGCTTCAATCTCCTTGATCTTTACATTCTCCTCGATCTCTCGCTTTATCTTCTCTTTCACGGCATCAATTCGCCTCTGCAGTTGGTCTTCAACTGCTTTCGGATCAAATTTACTCCCACTTTGAGCTTCACTTCGATTTTCCGAAGTAGTCGCCTCCCTTCCGACGTCTCTTTGAATCTGAATTTTACTCTGCAATGGAGAATAATCTATTTCCGATTTTTTCAACCTGTCGACATTATCCGACGGCTCTTTCGGCGACTCTCGACCTATTTCGAAAGTATCCACTTCGATTTTTAGGAGACGAGGGTGAGCCGAAATGTTTGGCATTATTTGACGTTTTTTCGAGTCTCTTTCTGACTGTGACGTGTTCGCAGCGGATTTTGATCGCTTCTTCAAGCTTTTAATCTCATTCTCCACTTTTTTCTCTACTCTTTCCAACTGGGACTTTGCTAGCTCCAATTTTACTTTCTTCCGGAGGTCCTCGTGAAGGTCTTTATCTCTTTTTACCCGGGATTTACTGGGCATTGTTTTTTTCGGATTCATCTCCTCGACCTGTCGATTGTTTGTCTCTTCTTCATTGGTCATGACGGCACGTTTGTCCACACTGTGATCCTCAAAGTCATTCTCAGCTTCTGAATGTCTTCGGCTTTGCCTCCCTAAGCTTTCAATACTCTCAGGGTCCTCGTCGTCAAGATCGTCCTCATAGTCAGCTATCGTTTCCAAATTTCTTGCGAGGCGCTTACGAATGCTCAGGGGAAGGTCTTCGTATCTTATTAGTCGTTTTTTACGGAGTATTATCGTGGGGTTGTTGGAGGATTCTTCCGGGGTCTCGTTCGACCTCAAGCCATAACGAAAGATTAATTTTCACGTGGCATGCATTCACAAGGTGTGGAAAAGTTGGGTGGAATTATTTTTTGCACTTGCAGGGAAAATTTTTTTGTGCAAAAATCATCATTTCGTTTGGAAAAAAATACATAATCTCACAGTAAAATTCAACAGGACATCGAAAATTTATCGACAAATAGTGGGCATGCTGTGTGTTACCTAATTTTATTTGTTCTTTTCCAGATAAATGTTTAACAAAATTGTGAAATGTCTCACAGCTGAACAAATCCCGATCAAAATCACTCTGAGATTTTTCCAACAGAGTCACCCATAACAAAAATAATTACATAATTCCCAAAATCTCAATAATTGACTCATTACACTTCTACGGCCCATCGACTTATCACAACTCCACAAGAAAATTCCGCTTACCTGGAATCTGCACCGGTGCTGCAATCAACGACAGTTCCTACGGCAAATGCAATGAGAATAAATGACCCCAGAGAAATTCCGAGTCTTCTCATCGTGTCCACATCATCCGTGAGTAGTTCATTTTTTGATCAATGATTTAATAAAATTTATTGTAATAAATTGACAGGTAAAATGATTTCCATATTGTGTAGTCTGATTATCAGGTTAAGACAAGAGAAAATCAAATGGAAAAGTTATACTATTTTTTAACAGAACATACTTCAAGACTGTCATCAACAATAACAGAGGCCACGAGGTACAGAAAATAAAATTTATTACTTCTTCAATTACATTTTAATCACTTGAATACTAACTACAACATTTAATATCTAGTAAGCTCGATGATTTCACCAGCACTGGAATCATTTATATACATTTTTGCTCTCCTCTTAAATACGTATAAGCCAGTATACGTATTCGAGAACTGAGAATTCACCTCACAAGTGTCTTTTTATATCCTTGAATTACCGATTGGACGACTCAGAGATTCAGCACAGCCAATTTTAAAAAGGTCAACGTGGACAGAGAGATATTCACCCTGTACGTGAACAGTCCCATGACCTTTCATCACATCTGGATCTAACTCGATTAATCTGATGAATTGAACACAAACAATACTCCAATCAAAGAAAATGACGACTGAGAAAGAGATAAGTGTATATGATTTGTAAAAACAATGAGTTAAAAAAAAAGTTAAATAATGAGTTCATTGAATTTAACTGTGAAATATATTTTTCATCACGTTGTGTCGGAAAAGTAACTTTTCAGTCACTCTCTGCTTTTCCGACACATTGAGATGAAAAATATTGTTCGTAACACGTGAAAAAAGTGGTTTTTAACTCGTGGGATTATATCACTCGCCTTCGGCTCGTGATTGACGAAAAAGTAACTTTTCCGACACAGCCTGATGAAAAGGATATTTTTATCGTTATTTTACTTCACTTCGAGTCGAAGATGATGAAAAACTTAAATGGCTAGATCAAACTACTCTACCCGATTAGGTTTTGAAGTCGGACCTTTCAACATAGGAGACAACGAACTTGTTCACTGCGTCAAGCCACCGAGCAATAGTCAAATCTGTCATTTCATTGCATTAGAAATCCTTTCAATTCGCATTGCAAATGATGTAAAATGGCACGAACGAAAAATTCTATACGATTTTAATAATATTTAATGAAACTAGTAGTATTTTCCCTTTTGATGACAGTTAAAATTTATCAATCCTGAAAAAATATTCTTCCCCTAAAATGAATATTCGACATGTACTCAAGCTAAACGCCTTTTCATTTTGGAAGGTGTCAAAATAGTATATTTCGTAACAAGTGAAAAAAAATGGCTCGCCTTCGGCTCGTGATATAATACTATTTCATCTCAATGTGTCGGAAAAGCACTTTTCAGTCACTTGATGTGAAGCAGACCGTGACTGAAAAGTTACTTTTCCGACACAGCGTGATGAAACTGAAATATCAATGCTAGCACAATTGTACTCCGACATCCTCGAACAATTCTCTTGAAATTTTCGTGCTTCTACTCTACCACGGCCCGTTAAATACTGTTAATGATTTATTTACACATGTTCATTAAACTTCAACAATTTCCACACTTCCAAATAAACTCTGAGGAAACGTGAGGAAGAAAAGGCAGTGATTGAATGGATAAAATGGAAAAAAAACAAACAAAACAAAAATAATCGAAAGAAAAAAAGAAATCTTTATTCAAAAGAAAATAATAGGTACAATAAGTGGAAATAACCAGAAGCTCTCAAATATTTTGAGAAAAAAAAAATAAACGATTGGATTAACGAAAAAATAAATATGCCATATTGACAAAAGAGAAAAAATAATAATCACAAGCTGAATAGACTGATTAAATTGCACGTAAAAAGAAAGAAAAAAAAATCTCAATAATAATAAAAAAAATCATAATTTGTTAGTGTCATTTGGATGCCCCAGAATTCGTAATAGGGGGGAATTTCTGTGATAACAATAATCATAAAAGCAACGATATAAACCATAAATTCTGGCAGAACCCCTTGATAAAAAATACTATCAAGCAAAGCTCAACCTATCACCCTTTTATCGACAACTTCAAGCATCGACAAATGCAATGAATTGCAATATTATACCCTCAGCAATTTTATCATTGCTACATCGGAGGTATAAAAGAAATTATGGCATTAATATGAAAAAGAAAATAACGTAATAATACGTTTGTTGTTGCCACTCAGTTGAGACCAGTGTCAAAATATTGAAAATCTAGAATTAAATATTCTATCGCACGTCTGCTACCATCCGCTCACTTAGAAAAAATAGTTTGATACAAATTCTGAGGGTTAAATGCCCCTACCAAATTGGCCTAACTTTGCTTCAGCAAATCTAGGCAATGGAGATTTAGACCAAAAAATTGAAACTGGATAACCATTCTAGACAACAAATTTAACTGAAATGATGAAAAGAAGCTCTTGACAATATTTTCTAGAGCACCAGACGATCGAAATAATCCACCAATTGACGTCAACATTTCAATTAGAAACGAGTGGCATGTAAAACTTATGTTTGGGAGTGTCCCTAGTATGCTTAAAAGGCGCCTTCTTAGCTTCCAATAGAGCAGCAGGGCAGGGCCCCTTGACCCTGGGCACAAACTCTCTCTTGTACATACTGGAGTTCACGTGCGAGCCCTCCCCAAGACTGATGTGTGACTCATTCGTGGATCTGTGGACCCTCTCCACCCGCTGCCCCGAGAAATTACCATAGGTCGACTTGGCCTCGCTATTAGAGTAGAATTTTCCACCAACAGTCAAGTTATCTTTCCTAACAATCCTCTGAGGGCGTTCGTAAGTCGACGAGGCGTAAGGATTGCCCTCCTTCGTACTTCGATGTAGCGAAGTGAGACTTTTTCTGTCTGAACTCTGCGACGAGTTGCTGATATATTGTCCAGACTCGGCAAGATTGGATATACTCTTTCTCTGTTCAGCAGCTGTGGATGAGCTCGTGTGAAGAGCCTCAGTGGATGAAACAATTCCTCTCCTGTGAAGGACCGAGTTGCTGACATCAGCGGATGACGAAGAGATGATATTCTTTCTGTGATGTGTAGACTTGCCAGAGTCAATGATCACCCGCTCTGTGGAATGACTTCCGGCCAATGCCTGTCTAAATTCCGAGCTCGTTTGTCCATTGGAGCTGTACTTGGCTTGGCTCGATTTTGTGTGCTGTTGGGAGAGATGCCTGCTATTCTGATTGATCTCCGAATGATGAGTGTTGACGTAATCTCGTCTGGAAGACAACTGCTGCTGCGACTTGTCAGTCCTCTGTCGCTGAACCTCCTGAGAGGAGAGATGTCTCTCTGAGGAGTGACGTGAATCGTCGCGAACAATTTGATTCTCTGGAATTGATGATATTGACCTCTTCGGAGAGACCGATCTTCTCTCTTCTTCTATGATATGAGATTGACTGCTGTGATGAGCTGATTGAGATGTGGAGGAGAGCTTTTGTCCGGCCGCAGACGTCATTCTCGTCGTCATGACGACACTTCCGTCGTCCAAAGTCTTGGTATCGGACTCGACATGTCTCCTAGTCTCAACATCGCGACTCTGGAACACCCTTGTAGCCACATCCTTGCCAGTTCTCTTGGTGTATGTGTTGTAGTTCTTCTGATTAGTAGTCGTCATTGCACTGGTGTCATCCCCAAGCGAAATCGTCGACTCCATGTGTCTGCGTCTGTTGACAGCTCCTGTAGGGCTCACATCTTTCTTGGTAGGAGAGAAGGACTCATTGCTGGTGGTTCTAGACTCCATATTTCCAGAGCTGATTCTGAGATTGTCCTCGTGTCTTTTGATCTCGGCCCTCTCACCCCTGACGACTTTGTATGTGGACTTCTGGGAAGTCGTGCCATGGAAATCACCAGTCATCTTAAGATTATCTTCACGTCTGATGACCTCAGTTCTCTCCGTTCGTTTGGGAACGTAGTCGTCCTTGGGGTGGGCGATGAAGTCCCCTTCGGGCTTGAGATTGTCGTCAGGCTTGATCGGCGAACGTCTCTCGCCGGGACCTGTTTGAGCTATCACTCTCGTGTAATCGTCCTTCCGACGATGATCCACGAACTCTCCCTCAATCCTTAAATTATCCTCGTGTCGCCTGATATCCGTTCTCTCGATCTTCGTGATTTTTTTGTAATCGTCCCGCGATCGATGAATGTTCATCTCTCCCTCCATATGGAGATTGTCCTCGTGTCTCTTAATCTCCACTCGATCTCCATTCGTCACCCGAACATAGTCTTCTCGACTTGTTGGACTTACTTGCATCTCTCCTTCAGATCTGAGATTGTCCTGGGGCTTCTTAACTGGAGCGCGATCCCCCCGTTTAGGTGTATAGTCGTCGCGTGGTGTGAAATGATGGTCCCCTTCTGGGTGAAGATTGTCCTCGTGTCGTATTGGAGTTCTTCGCTCAGCCGGACCGACTTTTGTCGGACTTCGCTTCTCAAAATCACCCTCTGGTTTGAGATTGTCCTTTGGCTTCTTCGGGGATGGACGCTCTGCAGGTTGATATCCTTGTTTGTGGGGTGTTTGAAAGTCCCCTTCAGGCCTCAAGTTGTCAGGATGACGTATTGGAGTTCTTCGTTCACCTGGGCCGTATCTGTCGGGACTGGGACGCTCGAATTCACCTTCGGGCCTAAGATTGTCTTTCGGCTTCTTCACGTCTGCACGATCCCCACGCTTTGGAGCTTCCTGTTTCGGTCTTTTGATAAAGTCACCTTCAGGTTTCAGGTTGTCTGGGTGTTTTATCGGGGATCTGCGCTCTCCAGGACCAACTGGCTTGCAGGTGGGGCGTTCAAAATCGCCTTCAGGTTTGAGATTGTCTTTAGGTTTCTTCTGAATGGGTTTCTCTGCGGGACGATAGTCTTCGTGCTCAGGACGCTCGAAGTCACCCTCGGGTCTGAGATTGTCTGGGTGTCTGATAGGCTGTCTTCTCTCCGCTGGGCCTGTCAGTGACTTGGCTGGCCTCTCAAAGTCACCCTCCGGTCGCAGATTGTCTTCGTGGCGCACTATCTCTGTACGTTCACCTCGAGTTACGTGATAGTCGTCTCTACGGCGAATGTCCGAAAACTCGCCTTCGATCTTCAAGTTATCTTCCCTCCTGACAACGTCAACACGTTCAACTCTCTTTGTTGTTGTGTAATCATCTCGGGACCTGTGGATATCGATTTCCCCCTCCATCCTCAAGTTGTCTTTGTGAACAACAATCTCAGACCGTTCTCCTCTCGTCGCTTTAAAGTCATCCTTGGGTCGACCCTCGAAAGGTCCCTCGGGTTTCAAGTTGTCTTGTGGTTTCTTCTGCACTGGACGCTCTGCGCGTTTCGGAGAGAAGTCGTCCTTCGGACGACCAACGAAATCGCCTTCTGGATGGAGATTGTCGTCGTGCTTTATCGGACTTCGCCTTTCGCCAGGTTTGACAGGTGTTTTAACAGGTCTGTCAAAGTCTCCTTCAGTTTTGAGATTGTCTTTAGGTTTCTTCTGAACAGGTCTTTCGGCCGGCCGATAGCTCTTGTGCTCAGGACGCTCGAAGTCACCCTCGGGTCTGAGATTGTCTGGGTGTCTGATAGGCTGCCTTCTCTCCGCGGGCCCTGTCGGTGACTTGGTTGGTCTCTCGAAGTCACCCTCCGGTCGCAGATTGTCTTCGTGGCGCACTATCTCTGTACGTTCGCCCCGAGTTACGTGGTAGTCATCTCTACGGTGAATGTCAGTGAACTCCCCCTCGATCTTCAAGTTATCTTCCCTCCTGACAACGTCAACACGTTCAACTCTCTTTGTTATTGTGTAATCATCACGAGACCTGTGGATATCGATTTCGCCCTCCATCCTCAAGTTGTCGTTGTGAACAACAATTTCAGACCGTTCTCCTCTTGTCGGTTTGAAGTCATCCTTGGGTCGGCCCTCGAACGGCCCCTCGGGTTTCAAGTTGTCCTGTGGTTTCTTCTGCACTGGACGCTCTGCACGTTTCGGAGAGAAGTCGTCCTTCGGACGACCAACAAAGTCGCCCTCTAGATGGAGATTGTCGTCGTGCTTTATCGGACTTCGTTTTTCACCAGGTTTGACAGGTGTTTTAACAGGCCTGTCAAAGTCCCCTTCAGGCTTGAGATTATCTTTGGGCTTTCTCTGAACAGGTCTCTCTGCCGGACGATAGCCTTTGTGCTCAGGACGTTCGAAGTCACCCTCGGGTTTGAGATTGTCTGGATGTTTAATAGGAGATCTACGTTCTCCAGGCCCAACCGGCTTATTATCAGGCCTCTCAAAGTCCCCTTCGGGCTTGAGATTATCTTTCGGCTTCTTCTGAACGGGCCTCTCAGCTGGACGGTAGCCTTCATGCTCAGGGCGTTCAAACTCTCCTTCAGGTTTGAGATTGTCCGGATGTTTAATTGGTGTTCGTTTCTCTCCCGGTTTCACCGGGAACTTGACAGGTCTCTCGAACTCCCCTTCAGACTTGAGATTATCCTGCGGTTTTCTGACATCAGCACGATCACCTCTCTTCGGAGCTTCCTCCTTAGGCCGCCTCACAAAATCACCCTCGAGTTTCAGATGATCGGGATGTTTAATCGGGGTTCTACGCTCCGCTGGGCCCACTGGCTTGCACACAGGTCTCTCGAACTCACCCTCAGGTTTTAAGTTGTCTGGGTGTCGAATAATATCAACTCTCTCGCCTCGAACAACCTTGTAATCATCCCTAGTTCTCGTGTCGATGAATTCACCCTCCATTCGCAGATTATCTTGGTACTTGGTAATCTCGATACGCTCCCGCTCAACAAAGTCGACGTAATCATCTCGCGAACGCCAGGTTTCAATGTCACCCTCAGGTGCCAGATTGTCTTGGGGTTTCTTCTGGATGGGTCGTTCTGCTGGACGATAATTCTCATGCTCGGGACGTTCGAAGTCACCTTCAGGTTTGAGATTGTCCGCGTGTTTGATTGGAGTTCTTCGCTCTCCAGGACCGACCGGTTTTTGCTCGGGCCTTTCGAAGTCTCCTTCTGGTTTGAGGTTGTCTTTCGGCCTCTTCTGGATGGGTCGTTCTGCTGGACGATAGCTCTCGTACTCGGGGCGTTGGAAGTCGCCTTCAGGTTTGAGATTATCTGGATGTTTAATTGGAGAGCGTCTCTCAGCTGGTTTGAAGGGCTTCTGTTCCCTTTCTGGGAAATCTCCCTCAGGGAATAGATTATCTGGATGACGAACGATAGGAGCTCGCTCACCGGGACCATAAGGAGTTTCTTCAGGTCTCTCGAAATCACCTTCAGGCTTGAGATTATCTGGATGTTTAATGGGCGTTCGTTTCTCGGCAGGTTTCACTGGTGTTCTCACAGGCCTCTCGAACTCTCCTTCAGGCTTCAGGTTATCTTGAGGTTTCTTGGGCACTGGCCTCTCAGCTGGGCGGAACTTCTCATGCTCAGGTCTCTCGAAATCACCTTCAGGTTTGAGATTATCTGGATGTTTAATAGGAGAACGTCTTTCAGCTGGTTTGAAGGGCTTGTGCTCCCTGTCTGGAAAATCTCCCTCAGGGAATAGATTGTCTGGGTGACGAACGATGGGGGCTCGCTCACCAGGACCATATGGAGTTTCTTCGGGTCTCTCGAAATCACCCTCAGGCTTGAGATTATCTGGATGTTTAATGGGCGTTCGTTTCTCAGCA
>JAPYZM010002160.1:0-17436 GCA_030522845.1 Psyttalia concolor
GCGCTCATACGCAGTATGAGACCTCTGCTAATACCGGCAAGTCTCATAGGGCGACTGGAAGTGTTTCCACGTGTCTCCTAAGTGCGGTCGCCTGTGCGTGGGCCTCCTACCCCTATGCACTTAGGTTCCAGCCGCCATACGCTTGGACGGTTTGAACAATTCTCGGGAAAGTCGTTTTGTAGGCCGGATAGAAGGGAGGGTTTTTCCTGATATTTTTAAATATTTGGTTGATGTGTGGGATTTCTTAAAAATCCCGTTACAGCTTTTACTATGTCGATTACTTTTTTTTTGAGGTTTCGACGAAGTTTTTGTCTCTTAAGAATACCATGATTGTACTGCTCATCCTATCACCTCTGCAGTGATAATACGATTTTTTAATTTTTATTTATATCGAATATAAATTTACGTTATCTCTGATAAATACTAAACTTTAAATATTTCAATCTAGGGTGCCTATAAGCGTCACTAACTTCTTTCCCTCAGCACGTAATTAAGGGCTCGTGAATATGGTAAGGAGAATATGGTATGGTAATGTATGGTATATATAATCACATTCCAGGGAAACCATGAGGATGGGTAGAATTAAGGACTGTAAGGAGTGTGCGGTTATGTAATGGGTGTGATATTTTGATTATTGTCGTGTGTCACAAAGGGTAATGAAGAAGTTGATTTAAGAAGATGTAGGGAAGAGATAATACGTCATCAGAATAAAATGTCAGTTTAACTTTTGCAGGAGTTTTAACATTGAATACCAGTAAAAAGTTGTAAAAAAATATATTTTGGAGAAAAACCCGAAAATTGCATAAAAAATTTTAAGAGGATGGTAAAATTTTTTTTATCAATTAGGCAGTTTATCCGGACCAGCAGGTTGTGACCCCTATTTCCATATAGTATTTTTTTCAAAATTAAGGAGTATTATGCAGTGATAACAATCTTGTTAATATTTGTGAAATTAAAAATTAATAAAACAATCAATAGCGGGATTTATCAATGAGTTGATAAATAAATTACGCCAATTTTGGAGATGCGATTACTGAATGAGTAGATAATGACAGTTTGAATGCATGGGTTAATAATTATTTTGGTAATAGAAATGGCCTTGATATTAAAGAATTATTGAAACTCAATTTATTCAGAGTAACAAAATAATTAAGACAGAAAATGTCCTTAAATCTTTTTATCGTTATTTTTTAATTAAAAATTAAATCAGAATTTATTACAGCCCCTGAAAGTAATTTTATTGAATGTGAACAATTGAAAAATTGGTTGACGCCTCATGCAAGACGATTAATTATTTTTTTACACAAATTCAACTATTTATTTGTGTAAAGAAATGTAAGCCAATCCCAAAAATCGAAGACTGAAAATGTATAAAACACAGTGCAGTCGAATCAATTCTATTTTCGACAGTTGAGCTGCGTTAAAAGCACTAAACATTTCAATAGCCTCCCTAATCACCAGCGGGAATCCTGATTATGAGTTGTAATCAATTTCCACGGAACCAATCATTAACTCAAAGGACACACAAATAAACTGATAAATCCTCTGGCAACCATTTTTTTACGCGATTTTACGCGAAAATATCATAATAATCGTTAAGTAATCATTAAGAATTTTTTGCACTTTCCAGGCAGAAATCGAAACTGGTCAGGATTCTCCATCAACTTCTGGTAGTTGGATGTTTTCATTATTCTCACGAAGCCAACGCGGATTATGTATTAATATTCCCCTGAGGTAAACAAAGCAGAATTATAGCAGGGCACGTAGAATTTTCTGTGGAAATTATAAAGCAATATAAGGACGCCTCGAAAATTGTCAGTTAATAGTTTAGGGGACTCAATCGAATTTTTCCCCGCAAATGCTAATTATAGGTGATGGTGCATATTATATTAATACTACAAAATAATCACAAAAAAATTTTGGGAAAAAATCTCGCCAAGTTGACGTTGGCTTCCGTACCTCCGTCATGAATGTGAGGGTATAAGTAGATATTTGAAATTCACCCAATAAGTGCATTGACTTTATCAAAATCTCCTGTGAAAAAAGCATGGAAATATTTTGAAAAATGCCAAGTTTGGAGTAGGACGGCCATCCAGCACTTGTGTTCTTCATTTTCATTTCCTATGGAAGAATCGATCATTTTTAACAAAGACCGTCCGTTGAAAATTAATTCGGAAAAATCACCATCCACCGGAACAAATAATTGTTAACCGAACGTCCGACTATAATCGATAAACCATCGATTTACAGTCGACATATCGCCCCAATCATTCACTCAATCGACTTGTCTATTAATAACATTCATAGATCAAAGAAATTCGTTGATAAGTTATTCGTTGGATGCATCGATTAATTATGTAGTCATTGATGCGGTTACGGACATTTCATTGCTTTCAAGCATTTCATTCAAACGTGTTTGGAAGGCGGAAGCGAGAACGTTTGGACTGCGCTGACTAGTAGAAACAAATTTCACCTCGCAGGTTTAAAGACATGTAAGAGATCCGAAATCCGGGCGCGATACAAGATCTTATAAGATAAATCTAATGTCGATCATTTTCTGCATGTGAACTGTGAATTTAACAATTAGGTAATTTCTATCAACGGGGCGCGCTTGACTTTTTCCCAATCAATTTCCAACGGACGGGTTTTTGTTAAAAATAATCGATTCTTCTAGAGGAAACGAAAATAAAGAAAACAAATGCCGGATGGCTAAACTAATGTACTCGCCCTGGCCCCTCACTGACGCCTCAACCTTCCCCCAGAACAATAACCTTACCCTGGCCCTCACTGACGCCTCAACCTTTCCCTCTTCACTTCTTTACACTTTAATGTGTATATAACCCACGATAATCCTGATTTTAGTTAGTTTTTAATTCTACTCGATAGCTAGAACATCAGTCATTGGACCGTACAATTTTCACAAACTAAGAATGATGCAGAATAAATATCAGTTTTTATATTAAGAAATCTGTGTCTAAAAATTTATTCGTGAGAATCCAACAAAAGTCAGTGCACTTGTTGGGTGAATTTCAAATATCTACTTATATCCTCACGTTCATGAGGAACGTACGGAAGCCAACGTCAGCTTGACGAGATTTTTTCACAATATTTTTTGGTGATTATTTGTAGTATTTGCCTGGTGTTTGCGCTGTATCATTTACCCATTGCAATCGATTTATATTCTTAATCAATCGACACAAATTTAATTCCTTCCCCGCAAATGTTTGATACAAATTGAACAACGCACTATCAATTATTGATAGTGCTTGATTATGAATCCTCACACGATTTCCTTTCGATCAAAAAAAAACTGAATTAAACAAATTTTCAATAATTGTCAGCTAGTTACATGGACGAAATTTTGTATTTTTTTTTATAATTCAATGGTTCACTAACAAATTATTGCATGCACGTCAATCATTGTTAACCGATTAGCACTCGATCTGATACGTTAATTCCTAGAAATCAAATATTGATCGGCTAAACCCATGTGAATCCACTAAGGTCTTAGACGCCCCCTGCATTACCCATGAATACATACTCCATCGTAGTTCAGGTGTATGGAATCGATTGCTAATCGGTTGGCAATGATTGACGTGCGTTTAATAATATTTGTTAGTGAGCCATTGAATTGTAAAAAAATTACAAAATTTCACGCATGTACTTAGCCGACAATTATTGCAACTTTTTTTTATTTCGTTTATTTCTTATCAAAAGGAAATCGCTTAAAGATTCGTAATCAATCACTATCAATAACTGATAGTGCGTTGTTTAATTTTTATCAACCACTGGCGATGAAGGAATTAAATTCTTGTCGATTGATTAAGAATATTATTCACAATCGAAATGGATTTCATCTCTTTGTCTCTATTAAGGGGGGGGGGAGCAATAAATTTTCAAATAGGGGGCAATATACCGCCCCCATCATACAGCCCCCCACCCACGCTGTACTCCGTCTACTACAGTTTCAACGAATCCGGCTTTACCTACAGGTACGCACTTCATCGTAGTTCAGGCGCCACCGCTATGAAATTTTACCGCTCCATAAGTGCCGCCGTACTAATAACCCCCCGTATAATCGCTAGTGTTGAATTATATACGAGAAATACCAACCCATGTAGGCGGCCAACATAATGGGACAGAACTCACGCTTTGTGATATGAGAAAAATATGATGAGATGAAACTCAACAAAATGCAAATTTATCGCCGTTGCTATGGAGTGATTTTTTTAGCTTGCAAACTACAAACGTGAAAACACCATTGGAAAGATCAACCCATATTTATATGCTTTATGTAACGATGGTTTGGAGTGTTATCGCGTGGTTAACATGAATGTGATCAACATGAATTCAAGTTTTTTAGAGAGGTTATGTCTGTGTTGGGAGCTGTATATCATAAGCGACAGCTCTGCCTATTACGTCAACTTGGTGATACGTTATTGCGTATCTTGATACAGAGATAAATCTAAGTTACTTTTCAAAAGGCACTTTTGACGCTTTGCGAAATGTATTTTACTATTGAGCAAGTGCACATTAATTGAAAACATTGTTTTTAATACATTTTTTCAACCGTATTTATATTACATATGATATAGATGTATGATATAATAATATAATAGATTATATTCCATGTACTATATTTTTAAGCATGTAAAGCGTTATTTTTTATTCAACCACTCTTATATACTGTGATAAGGCATTTTTTCTTTATCATTGTTATTTTCTAGTGTAGTTTACTGGTTGTCACCTAAAAATTGCACTAATATGGCCACGGTTGATTCTCCCTCATGTAAATATCCCCCCCCCCCCCCGCTTTTCCCTTTTACTTTATCCACCACGCACGACTCACCGTGCACCCGCTGACAACGGACCATCGGCGACCTTCACCCATCCCAGGATACAACACTATACGAGTGACGTCACGCCAAGAAGTTTTGCAGTGGCCACGGATTGCGCCTTCGACCATCAGGAGTATTTTCGACTGTTTCCCCCCGAAAAGGACGCTAACACTCTGATTCAGTGTCACCGAATCAGAGTGACCGATATTAACCCGGACATTACTTACGACACCTCTGCTTGGCTGAGATGGTTTAGGAAAGGAAAAGTACCACCTAGCGCAGGGAGACCAACGCATCCCACCCCTACTTGTGGATCGAACGCCCCGGAGACACGTACCCCAAATCAGCGGTGCAAAATCAAAGTCATAATTTGTGCATTCTTGAGCGAGAATTAGAGGACTACGGTGGAACCACTGACCGTTCTGACTGCTTGGTGAAACCGACGAGCCCCTGGACCGCCACTGACTGAAGGACAGGCGGTGATTATCCTCCCAGAGACTGACATTCATCACATCAGTAGTGAGTCATTCACTCTCCTCCCTTCCCCACTTTTATTATTGTCGAAATATTATCTTCTATTTTTGAGTCATTTTCCCCAACCGGGAGCCAATTCCATTACTTCATTTTGGACCCTTTCTTTCCGTGTCCTCTATTAAATTTGAACCCCTTTTGTTTTGATGATGTGGAAAATTCATTCAGTGGAACATTGTAGTGATATTTCGTTTATTTAATACGCTATCTTACGCATGGCCTGTTGCCTGGCCTTACCCCCTTTTCCTCTGAGTTAGTTTTGTCGAATAAAATATAGTGCAATTATTAATGTGTTTATTATATTCAATAATTTAATACACAGGTTGCAAATTGGCGCCCAACGTGGGGCCAGGCGCACTTACGAGCTTGATAGCGTCATTTCTCTTTTCGTTGTGTCGCAACATATTTAGTTTTGAAAAATAGATTTGCTCGACATGACCTGAGGCGAAAATCCGGACCTAACGTGGCTTATTGGGATGAGGAAATAAACACTATGCGTATTCCTCTTACCACTGTAGGGTTTCGGACTACCCATGAGGCTGATGGATCTTTTACTTACAGACCCCAACAGCATTTGTCTACAGGTCAAACCTTGGGGGCTTATCAGGATCCTATTACTATGGACTACTCGGATAGTATTCATAATATATCTGCCGTTCTATGGATTCGCCAATCTCCTGCTCGCATTACATTTCAACTCCCCATGTCTTCTTCAGCTAGTTCAAGCCCCCTGAGACCAGTTCGGAACCCCTCACCCCCTCAACCTCTCCCGTCCATCATTCCCCACTCTCAGTACTCATATGCTATCCCTTCAATTCTTCTAACATCTGAGTCTGAGACCCAAATTCCTATGAATCGCTCCTCCCATGCCCCCTTCGTTCACCCGGTATTCCCTCCACCACCCACAGTCACCATTTTCCCTCCTTTGAATCACCCTCAGGCTCAATTTCCCTCTCGTGAACCACCCCATCCTGCTGCACATTCCACTTATCAAGTGGACGAACCCCACTTTTTCCACCAGCCTGCCACCTCTTCGCGCGCTTATTCCCGGAATCCCAGATCTGAATACTCCAGCCGCCCTCAGAGTATACTTGCGGTATATCAACTCCCCCCCCCCCGCAATTCCTCGAATATTTTGGTTCCCTCTTAAATGCCCCCGCTAACAACAGACTCTTCACAAGGCTCTGTCCGTTTACTCATTACCCCCTCCACTTTCTTCTCAGACTACTCATAGGGCAACTACTTTTCGGAATCGAACCATCTGCTGATCCATCCAGTTGGGAATTAAACATTAGTCATATTTCTAAAAAAGATGGGATTTCTTTTTCGGGAGCTAAAAATGAAGTCCCACTATGTTTTTTGGATAGTTTCGCGGATTATTTCCAGGCCAATAATCTCACTGAGGAAGAGACTCTTCCATTTCTTTCTTCCGCCTTCAAACGAAATGCGCATATGTGGTATCGGAATGAACACCCGTATTTTCTCTCGTTTGATGAGTTTTCGATGGCCTTTAAAGCCACTTTTTGCCTCCTCGGTCGGGAAGAAAGTATTTGGTAGAAGGTTATGCGTCGCACTCAGGCCCCAGAAGAACTATTAAGGGATTTTATTATTTGGATGAAAGGCCTATTCGCTAATTTACACCCCCCCCCCTCCCCCCTTGAGAGACAGCTGAATATCGTGCATACTCCATCCTCAGTATTCGAGTGATATTAGAAGAAATAGCGTTTCGACGTACGCTTGATTGCTTGCTTCAGCTCACGAGGTTGAACTGGCGGCAACGATTGCCACAAGATACAGACACCCCTCTACAGCGAAGAGAGCTATACTCCTGCTTAGACTTTCCAGTCATTTGGCCCAAAAAGAAAATCTACCCCCCAGAATCATGGTCTTGGAGCTTATCCGAGGATGAGTTATCGCGCACCCGATGTTCCCCCTGAGCAATTCTCTCTCAATCCTTATGCTCCCCCCCTGATTACTCCACTCCAAAGACAACACCCTCCCCCTTTCAGAATAACCGACGACCCTCTTATGCCCCTGTCACTCAGAGACAATTCCGACCCCCTATTCCTCCCCTTATGAGCATCCCTGTATAACCCCCTAATCTGCCAGTCGCTCCTACTGCTGGAAGGGGAGCTAATATTATCTATGTTATCACTGCAATCTCCCTTGGCATTTTGCTGGAGAATGATCCATCCTCAGTCTACTTTTCTCCAATCAACTCAATATCAGAATAATCACACTAACACATCTGTCCATCCTCGCAGAAATAACCAAACTCCTGCATCTCAGTACAGACCCCAGAATAATATCCCTTATTCCCACCCTGCTGAGGAAAACTGTGGAGCGGGGGGGGGGGACTGTCACCCCCCCCCCCCCCCCGCAAAGACTCCCCTTTCGCGATATGCGATTATATAAACTAATAGGACCCCATGAGAAACCCACAGTAGAGCCCCGAAAAGACAAGTTATTGATAGGACAAACGACCGGACTGAAATAATCCCTGATAGCCGAACAATATATCACCCCCCCCCTAATTCCACTACTTGAGAGCCCCCTTCTTACTCTCTCTGTACCCAATCCCGTACCCCTGACCCCAGCACAGATTGGGACTCCTATCCTTCCTGACCTACGTCCCGATGCTCCTACCCCTGAACCTAATTGTCCCACTCCTTTTCCTCTCGCTGAAAGTCTGCCAACTCAATCCTCTCGCACTCCAGACTTAACTACTCCCCCTCTAAACTCCAATGATTCAAGTAACGCTGATTTCATATCATATGAGGATTTTTTGATATTGTTTTATGAACACCCTGACGAAAGGAGATATTTTGTTAGTGTAAACCTGGGACGAAAAAAGCTTAGAACTTTAATGGACACTGGAGTAAACAAATCTTTTATTAATACTAGCGTTGAACCCAAACTCACTGAATTTGCTGTAGCAATTGGGGAAAAGGTTGATCTTGGGGACCGAAATAATAAGCCCTTAGATGGATGCACAGTAATGAGAATCAGCTCCGACAAAAAATCTTGTCTTATCCCTTCCGCCTCATAAATGCTTCAGCTTATGATTGCATCTTCAGCATGGATGCTTTACGGGAATTAGAATTGACATTATAATGTTATAGACAATATCGTGATGACCCCCAACAGTCCTTATTAGAATCAACTGCACAACCCCTAAAGGTTGGTACTCTTCAGATGGACTGGGCCCTCTTCCAAAACCGTTGGATCTTGAAAATGCTCCCTCTTGAGAAATCAATTTTAAATTAATTTCAATTTCAAAAGAAAAAAGAATTATTGCGAAATCAATTCAATAATTTAATTCACCCCGTGCTTGAGGTCGCGAATGTTTACCACTCCTTACTATGCACATCGATACCCAAGGATACTCCCCTATTCGCAGCCCCAGTCGACGTTACGTCCCCAGATCCTTGAAATTGCCCAAGAAAAGGTAGCCAAACTACTGAGCCAAGATATTATTGCACCTTCTCAAAGTGATTGGTGTAGTTGGCCCGTTTTGATCAAGAAACCCTATAATGATTACCGAATGTGTATCGATTATCGCCCGTTGAATGCAGTGACTAAACATTTAGCCCTCCCTATGCAGCATCTGGAAGATCTGCTGAACTGTGCTCATGGAGCTGTATATGTCTCAAAAATCGAGATCAGCCAGACTTTTCACCACATTCCCTTGGACGATGAAAGCAAGAAGCAAACTGCCTTTGCTGTCCTCGGACTTCCCCCCGGACTGTTTCAATATAAAACAATGCCCTTCGGACTGAATAACGGACCTGCGACTTTTCAAATGCTGAGTGACATGATTATCCCCCCTCAGTGGTCGCGGAACATGTGTAAATACGCAGACGATTTCATTATTTTCACCAGTACTTTGGAAGAGCATAAATGGTTTGTGTCTCAACTTATTAAATGCTTACAGGACCATAATATTACGATTGACGTCGACAGATGGAACTTTCTCTGTGACAGACTGGAATTTCTTGGATATATATTGACTCGGGACGGACTTGATGTTGACCCTGCGTCGCCCCTATTACTCTTTACCCACAGCCCCAGAATATAAAAGAACTACAGCAATTCCTGGAATGGTCGGCTGGTACTCTCGTTTCCGCCCCTCCTTAGCAGAAGACAAAGCCCGGCTGTTAGGATTGCTACACAAAGACAAGACCTGGAATTGGACAGAACATACGACACCCTTGAAAACCCTCAAACGATCCCTCACAACCAGCCCTGTATTAGCCCGCTCCGATTTTACTAAGCCTTTCACTATTCAAACAGATGCCAGTGATATTGCCCTTGGTGCTGTTCTTACCCAAGAGTCAGAATTAGGCTCTGATTGTGATCAGAAAACTTCTTCCACTGGAGTAGATCATCCAATCTATTTTGCGAGTAGAATTATCATCCCGGCTGAACGCAATTACACAGTTACTGAACGTGAATGTTTAGCTGTATTTTGGGGCACTCACAAATTCCGCTCTTATATTGAAGGAAAAGGATAGAGTCATTACTGATCATGCTAGCCTTAAATGGCTATTAAATTTCAAAAATGCCCCTGGTCGTGTTGCCCGTTGTGCCCTCGAATTCCAATCCTATAATCCCACTATCAGTCATAGGAAAGGTTCTCTCCATGTAGTTCCAGATGCCCTCTCTCGGCTGTGTCCCGATGCTCTTGCCGCCCTTGAAGTAATTAAATCATCTCCAGACAAATGGTATCAAAAGCAAAAATTCGACGTCATGACTACCCCCTCTAAATATCCCGACTGGACGGTTTACGATGACACTCCATTTCCTCCGCTCTTGCCCTCAAATTGACGCTACCCTCCCTGATTTGGATCTACGGAAAACCGTTCTTTGCCCGGGACTGCGTCACTCGATTATTTCAGGTGCTCATGATAGTCCGTATGCCGCTCATGGTGGAGTTGACAAAACCTACCATCGAGTGTCTTTGTATTTTTATTGGCCTGGAATCTAGCAGGACATCGCGGAGTTTATCAGATCTTGCCACCGACGTCAAGAGTTCATGGCAGTTCTAACCCCCCCCCCCCCTCGTGGCTTCCTGCGAGAGCGCCCGGTTGTTGAACCCTGGTCTCCGCTTGCAGGTGACATTGAGGGGGATCCTTTTCCCCTTCTCCAAATCAGTTCAGAAATTTTCGGGTACTGGAATTCACCCGATTCACCCGATATATCGAAATAAAACCCCTCCGTAAGGTTAATGCCAAGTCTATTTGAAAAGTTCTATACGAAACAGTAATTTTGCGTTGGGGAAAACCTCAATATTTTTTCACGCAATAAGGGCACTGAATTTGTGGAAAGAGTTGATCAAACAATTAGCCCTCCTAGGAATTACTCATATGAAAACCCCTCTTTAAGATGCTCAATCTAATCCTGTAAAGAGTTAACCGTTCACTCAAACCCATGATGGCTATTTATAATGAACAGAATCATCGCGACTGGGATCAGCATCTCCCTGAGGTCTTCGCTCTAAATACCTCCGTTCACTACTCTCTTGGAGTTTCCCCTACTTTTCTTTATATGGGATGTCATCCCTGTCCACCAACTCCCGTCGTTAAGTCCCCCCTTGAATCAGCTGCTGTTGCCTTGTCTCCCCCGGAACCATGGAAAGACAGATTGACAAGAATGACTCACTTATACGACCTTACTAGTAAGTTCATGGATGAAGCATTTGTGAAACAGGCTGGGAGGTATGACCTTACTCGCACAGACCAACCCTTTAGTGTCAGAGATTTAGTTCTTAAAAAATATGAACGCCTTACACAAGCAGTTCAATATTTTACTGCAAAACTCGCCCCGAAGTACGATGGCCCTTTTCTCGTTGTTAATGTTATTTCCCTAGTGATGTATGATCTTGAGGACCCCAACGTCATCAGAATCAATAGAATGCACATTTCAGATCTTACACCTTTTCACTCTCCAACATTTTCAGATCAAAGCGACGATGCCTGTCCACCTAGCAGGCTACAGGAGGACCTATAGAGTCCCCATGGGAGACATGCTCTCACCGAAAATAGATTCTTCCTCCTATTAGATACGATGTGACGTGGAACACTTAGTTCGTTTTTTTAGCCGGATTATCCGTCCAGTCGGATTATTTTGTTTTCTCTTTTTTATTTTATTGATTTTTTTTTGTTTTTGACAAAGCCGAGAATAAGGCCATTTTTTCTTTTGTTTATTTGTTGCTCATTTCGATTATTGTGTTTACTATATGGAAGGGGGGAAGCAAGGGAGAATAAATGACGTACATTCCAAGTTAAAAGTACCTGTTTAATTAAAGAGCCTACCTTCCAGTGCAGTGGAGCTCCAGGAGACAGAGGTATAATAAGAAATATGAATCTGGATTCGGGGTATCGTTCCACCTAGGGTTGTGGAGACCCTAGGTCGTCTCTTCTCCCGGGATATTTGTGACATGGCATTTTTTATCATTATTATTTTCTAATGCAGTTTACTAATTGTCCCCTAAAAATTACATTAATATGGCCACGGTTGGTTCTCCCCCGTATGAATATTCCTCCGCCCCATTTTTTCTCTTTTACTTAATCCACCACGCACGACTCACCGCGCACCCGCTGACAATGGACGACCGATGACCTTCACCCATCCCAGGATATAACACTCTACGAGTGACGTCGGGCCAAGAAGTTTTGCAGTGGCCACGGATTGCGCCGACAACCATCGGGAGTATTTCCCCCTGTTTCCCCCCAAAAGGATGTTAACACTCTGATTCAGTGTCACCGCATCAGAATGACCGATATTAACCGGGACATAACTAGCGCAGGACGAGCGACGCGTCCCACCCCACGTGTGGATCGAACGCCCCGGAGACACATACCCCAAATAAGCGCTGCAGAATCCAATTCATAATTGGTGGATTCTTGAACGCGAATTAGAGGACTACAGTGGAAACACTAACCGTCCTGACAGCTTGGTGAAACCGACAGGCCCCTGGACCGCCGCTGACTGGAAAACAGGCAGTGATTATCCTCCCAGAGATTGGCATTCATCGCATCAGTAGTGAGTTATTCACTCTCCTCCCTTCCCCACTTTTGTTATTGTCGAAATATTATCTTGTATTTTTCAGTCATTTTCCCCAACGGTGAGCCAATTCCATTACTTCATTTTTGTCCCTTTCTTTTCGTGTCCCCTATTAAATGCAAACCCCTTGTATTTCGATGATAGGGTAAATTCATTCAGTGGAAACATTATATTGATATTTGGTTTATTTAATACGCTATCTTGGGCACGGCCTGTTGCCTGACCTTAGCCCCTTTTCCTCTGAGGTAGTTTTGCTGGCCAAATAAAATAGAGTCGAATTATTATTTTGTCAATTACTGCTTGGGTAAATGTCTAGAAAGACCCCCCCAAATAAATTTACATTTTTCGGCTAGAATTTTTGTGATATTACTCCGAACTGAATTTATCCTATTTACATCTACTCAAGAGTGCCGTGGTATTATAGTCAACGGTGAAAAAACAGAACACCCGAATATTTCGAGTGTTATTGCCACCTCAGTATTAAGTAGGCAGTGTTACGGTGAACAATGAATGTCAAGGAAATTTTCGTGATGTGCGCGGGTTTATCGAACGGTCTTCAGTTCGATTAAAAAATCGGTAAGGGCCTTGAGGGACGCTATACCGGAATATGGGGTAAGTCAGGAACATTGTTACGCTTATTTAGCTGAATTTTGATCAGACGTAACGTCTACTTAAGTAACAGGTTCGAAACATTTGTCGAAACTTTTGCCAAACATAATCTCCCGTCATCCTGTTCACCACAACAGTCGTGAGGGTGATATTGACTAATTGGCCTCTTAATTCCAATGACAATATTAATCATTTAGTTTTTGCTGTAAGAAGGTACAGCGGCGGATGCGTGTTGAAATTGGTTTTGAATTGTTAACTGTTAGTGTCGAGATCACGATGGTTTTTGTAATATCTTTGTGTTGTCCTTGTTTTAAAATACAAGTTAAAATGTGTTGTCGTGGGACCAGAGCACCGCTACCTCCACGGGGTTGGTCCCGGGTAACGGAAAGAGCGGTGATACGCGAGTGATTTTTGGGTCCTGTAGATGCGCATAACTCCTGAACAAAAAGTTTCCGACACCTAGGATTTTTTGGAGAGTGATTAGGACGACCTAATTAAGACCTCCACAAAATTTCAGGAAGATCGGAGGTGGGGGGGGGGGTCTTTGTAGACATTTACCACTTCTTGTGAAAAGCATTCCTTCATTTTTTGTACTAAGTATTAGAAAATTAAATTATTATTGACACTTAATCAATTTTCCCTCGTCTTATTTCGCGACCCCCCTATTAGATTGTTTACTATATTTAACAATTTAATAGACCGGTTGCAATACTTAAACCTGTTTGAAATAACTGGACGTTATACCATAGGTGCCCGTAATCGTGAGATTTTAATCTCGTTTCGTTCGGTTGAATCGTGGATTACGGGCACAATGACATAAAATATTGTATGAAACTTGTGCGTTATGGTTTTTTTGGCGTCGTGTGATTATAACACTCGCCTTCGCCAAAAACACCATAACGCACATGTTGCATAGTATATTATTAACAATGAGGTTAAATTATTTCTTCTTGAGATACATTTATATGAATCGAACAATGCATAAAAATCTATACGTAATTTACGCCGTTAAAAACGTTAATTGTAGGCCAAATTGGTGTACATCGCGGTTTGATTTCATAAATCACAGAAATTGTTTGTACATTTTTTTAAACTAAAAAATAAATTAATTTTAGGTATAAAATGTTTTTTTTGTCATGAACTGTTCATCAGTAAATCATGAAGCATGAGCGCATGATAATGCGCTCGCTTTATGATAATTAAAGAATATGCTTCTACAGTACCTTCCGTAAAACGTAGTATGCGTTGTGACAAGATCATCTATCACCCCATTACTGCAATTGTATCCACCCCCATTAATCTGACTGTAATTCTAATTAAGATAATTAATATCACTGTTGTCCAGATTTTCTGTCCACACCGAATTGGATAATCACTAGCATGAAGTTCAGCTTTAATTTCACTTCCTTAGGCACCCTAAAGACGCCCTCTCAGAACGACCACGGTTGGCAGCCCTATGACGAAAGTAAACCCCTCTTTCCCCGCCCGCTCCCAGACTCGCTATTCACCGCGCACCACACAGCGATGAATAGCACGCCGAGTGATGACCTTCACCGACCTACGACCCTGGGAGGAAAACCGACGACACCGCAAGAGGCCCACCAACTACCCCTGAACTACATTGGGAATGTATCCCCCCCCCCTCCCTATTCACCGTGACATCCCCCCGAATAGACGGTCCCCCATAGAGTGCCACGAACCAGGAGGACCCACTCAGCCAAGCCCAATAAAATGACCGCCCTGATTGGCCAGGACATCTCGCCAGGAGACAGCTCGGCCGGTTACCGAGAACGGTGACGACGATTCTCACTTGCCCTACAACCGTTCCGGGAAACATACACCCAGTGATTCGAATTAACCTCAAGTGACCAAGGCAGAATTGTATAGTACCCATCGTGAGAGCTAGGACTCGAAGGTGCCACTTATTGCCAGTGGACATTTTCGGAATAGTGGAGTGTTCTGGGATCCTGTCGCCGCCCCAGGAAGGAAGGCCCTCGCATTCTATCGAGTTATCAACCATCAGAATTCATCGCCGCCGCTGAGACTGAGTTACTTATTCTTTTCCTCTCTCTCGCGTAGCATCGTCGGATCGTTCAGGCTCCCTCTCCCCCCCCCCCCCACTTCAACCGTACACCCGTCTTTTTGCCCGTTGCTTATTTCCCGCTCTAAACTGTGTCCTGTAGAATCTTCCCCTTTATTAATTAACCTAATAACTGTCTTGCGTACGGCTTGCTGCCTGGCCGTACCCCCTCTACCTAAGAGTAGCCCCGGTCATCATACGACTGGACGTGTACTTTATTCGTTTATTGCCGAATATGATTATTGTTCAATTTTAATTGGTGTCCCTTTGTTTTTTGTGATCCTTACTAATTAATATTTCATTCACATTAATTAGATCGGTTACAACGTTTAGATATTTTTGTATACAAGGATATAATATACAGGTAGTGCATTATAGGCTCATGGCTACACTGCGCATGCCAATCATACTCACTGCGTCCTCGTAGTTCTGGGCTTCCGAGTATGAGGCGCAATCCTCGCAGACCTTGAACTGGCATTCACAGCATGTGCGTGCAAAATCGTCAGGTTTGAAGGATTTTAAACATACTCTGCAAGCACCCGATCTACTCGGAGGTCTCCCTGGTTCAGGTTTCCTAATTTGAAAAATTTATGTTATTCATTGTTTTGTGGAGGGATAAAATGATAGACTGTGAAACAGTTACATCTGAAATAGCAATTTGTAATTCGACAAATCTTTGTATTATTGGAATTTGGTTCGAGGAGTTATCCTCTACAGACGAAATCTCCTAGGCAAAATCTCCGCCACAAAAATTCCCTGTATACCATCATAAGAAAAACGCAACGACTGGAATAACAAAATATCGAATTTTTGACAAGTGATTTGCCCCATTTAGACACGTCAGAACTCAAAAATTTTTTATTACAATCCGTTTCAGGTAAGAATTTGGAGGTTGAACAAAATAGGAGTATAATTCGTAACAAGCGAAAAAAAAAGGTTTTTGGCGAGTGGGAAGTTTGTATCACGAGCCGAAGACAAGTGATATAATCCCACAAGTCAAAAACCACTTTTCAGGAGTTACGAAAATAACGCCGGCCAACAAAAAAAGATTTTTTGAAAGTTGTTCTGATATGAGTGATAAATATCACTAATTGGTAGTATTTTGAACATAAAATTACCTACATAATTACTCTATCACATCAGATTTTTTTACACACAAGAAAAATGTTTTTTTTTCAATTTAAAGAAAAAAATCAATTATTATATTATAAATGCATATATTTGAAAGCTTCTACAGAAAATATCGTGTACAATAGTCGCTATGAAGCTATTTTGAGTGAGATCTTTTGCCGTTAGCTTTAAAATTACGTCTGGGAGTAATTTTTTTACGGGAATCGTCAATAATATCATGTTTTATCGACCAGCAATAATCAGCCATCATATTCACATTCCATCGTCGTTGGTTCCTTGTTTCCATAGTTTTGATGTCTTGGTGAAGCCTTTCACCCTGTTCTTCACTATAATCACCAAGATTATCAGGGAAAAAATCCAAATGTGAATTTAAAAAATGGAGATTTATACGCATATAACACCCTAATTTTTGATACTTATTTGATCAATTTGCCACGATATTTTTATAGTCAGGATGCTTGTGATTTCCTAGAAAATTGTTGACAACATCTTTGAACGCCAGCCAAGCTTCTGAGTCAGTTGTATTTAATGTTTTATCAAATTTTTCATCGTTCATCTTATTTGTGGTCCTTCGAACACTCCTTCTTTCATTTTTGCATCAGATAACCTTGAAAATTTTTTACTCAAGCATTTGAAACTATCATTTTCTTTATCCAATGCCTTAACAAACTGTTTCATCATACCGAGTTTAATAGGAAGCGGAGGTAAGAAAATTTGCTTAGGATCAATTAAATTTTCTCGTATAACATTTTTGGTTCCCGGTTTCAGATTTGTATGAGGATTCCATTCTTGCCCGACCTAATGCTTTGCATCTGCCCTACTGTCCCACTCACATAAAAAACAAGGATATTTCGTGTATCCTGACTGCTGACCTAACAGCATAGTTATAATTTTCAGATCTCCACAAAGTTGTTAATTTTATCTAGTACTGTTTCCAAATTTTCATAAGTTTCTTTTAAATGAACAGAATGAGCGACGGGAACAGAAGCATACTGATTAGTGTTGAACACCTTTTAAACTCTTTTTCGAAGAATCTATAAAAAGTCTCCATTCTCCAGGAACATAATCGGCTCCTAACTTTCGAATGAGATCAGGAATATTATGACAATAAACTAATGATCCTTCTTGACTGAAAAACGGAAGAAATTCCTCTTCACGTTTCCTGTACCAAGCAAAATGTGT
>JAPYZM010002161.1:0-14886 GCA_030522845.1 Psyttalia concolor
TTTCCGACACAGCGTGATGAATAGTATATTTCTCACCTAGGGAGGTAAAATAAAGGAGGCTTGCTCACGTGCAGAATTACCGCCCGAGCCGAAGGCGAGATGATTTTTCTCCCCGGCGTAGGAGTAAAGTCGCAATTCCCGCGAAGTGAATACTTTGCTCCCGCCGGGGAGAAAAATACTATTATTGAACTTCTTGAAATAAAAAAAAAATCCGAGTGTCTCCGTGGAATTGGAACGTTTTTAAGAATATTTTCGTTTTGTTGCATTCAATTGTCGTTGCGAAGAACATCCCGAAGAGAATTAAATTATCTTCATTAGCTTCAAAAACTTCTATGGAGAAGAATCCACAAATAAAGTGGAAGAGCAAAATGAACTCATTCCATTCAGACGTTGATTAAATTTCGGCTAATATCTTGAAATTGAGGGAAAAACTCGAATTTTCGTCGAATGTACTTACGTTATTCTCAATTCTCAAAAAGCGTTCATATGAAAATTTCGATAACTGTGGGAGATTGGCAAGATATCTAAAAAAGAGCATTCAATGAACAAGTGGAAATAGAGCTATTCCACTCAGACTTCAGTGGAGTGCCGGTTGAATATCTCTCGTTTGAAGTAAGATACCAACTTCCCATACGAGAAGTTGATTTTCGCCGCAGGAATTTCCCTTATGAAAATTTCATTTTCTCTTTTGACTTCAAGATAAATTCAATGAAAACGAATTGCAGACCGACATTGTTGAATATTGTTTTCTTTTTTGATTTTCGTTAAATATTAAACTTAATTCGCCAAATATAATACGATTATATGAAGTTTGATAGGGAATTTAGTTCATACTTTGATGTTTAAAAATCCAGATTTGATGATAATGTTGCAATTTTGGTCAAGAGAAGATGGAAATAGAAATTCATTTTGTGTGTAGAAAAAATTGCGATAAAAATGAATGAATTCCAATTCAACGACTGATTAATTTGTAACATAATATTATGGACTTTTTTTTATTCGACATTTATTTACAATGATGAGTGAACCAACCTTTAATTTTCTCTGGAAAAAATCGTTATAAAATATTTGATATCTCTATTCCATATTTGGAGGTAAAAATTTCATGAACAAGGACAAATGGAGCCATTCCGCTCAGACTTTAGTTGTACGTCGGTTGAATATCTCGGGAAGATAAGAAGTTTCTGTAAGAGTAGTTGATTTTCACCTCAGGAAATTTTCTCATTAAAATTTCTCCCCCCATTGGACTATAAAAAAACTACAGTGGAAATTAATTCGTTGCATTCAGAATTCCGTTAAGTGTTTTCTGAATCTTAAATTTTTTCAAGGCTCATGCGAAATCTTTTTTATCCTACGAACCTTAACTTTTTTCATAAAAAAGGATCGGTATAAAATTTTCATTATCTTTATGAGAATGCAAGATGTTTAGAATTAAGAGTTCACTGAGGTAAGTGGACACTGACCTGTTTCAATCAGACATCCGTAAATTTTTAATCTTGCTTTTAAAGTGAGATGTGATCATCAATAATAAAGGATTGATCAAAAGACAATTCAGCTGAATATTTATGAATTTTTATCAATATTAGTTTTCACGCAAAATGTATTTTGTAATGTCATCTTCTCAGACGGAATCCTTTTCGTACTCGTTTAGTTGTAGAAAAGTGCGAATAGAATTGAGAATGGGTGGTAAAATTCACTTGAATTATATTTACAAAATAAAATCATTCAAACTTTTTGTATGAAAATTGAAATTTTATCGATCAGCAGAAATAGTCCCGCTATAGTCAGACACGAGTAAAGTTTTTTTGTCAAGTCGAATTAAACGTTATCAATTTTCAAAAATCCCAAATTTTCCAGCTCAAAATTGTGTTACAATAAATTTAAAATTGCTATTAGATTTAATTTAAACAACAACGGAAGTAATGTTACACGGAGAGTAAAATTCCATAAAAATTATGTGTCAGTAATCTGCGAGTCAAAACAATATTCCGAAAAAATTACGGAACAGTAACGTACTTTTTTATTAAACTTTTCGTACTTTTTCTTGGACATCTCTGTAAAAAGGTACGGCACGGTTTCGTAATTTTTACGGAATATTGTTTTGACTGGCAGATTACGGAGCTGACACGTAATTTTTATGGAATTTTTCTCTCCATGTAGGTCAATGTGTATTATAGGTACCAAAAATTAGGATTTTAAAAAATATTTGGTATGTACTCAAATTTTTAGGTGTAAAATATGCTTTTGAAAGCCTTTTTCTCGAAAACATTTGGTTTGAGACTTACGGATTCGGGAACATCACTTTCTTCTGACGATAACATATATTAACACAGACACAGAGGAGGGATACCGCAAAGGTGATTGCAAAAATTATTCACACTGAAGCCTTCAACAGCCAACCTACTCAACTTCTCTGATCCTCCTGTCGACAAAAAAATTGATTGTGTTAATTTGTAATGAAGAGAAAAAATCATATCTTCTCTGATCATATCCTCCCTATTACCTACGATTCAGTGGTCACTCTGGTGAGTGGATGACACTGGATTCTCAACATGAGAACTTGGTCCAAAAACCGTAGGTCACGAACTCAGAAAAAAATAAAAAAATGAATTTGATGTGCACTGCTTATCGTACACATCGCCCATTTTCTGAACGTCAGCCGTCACTGAGCCAAAAACAGTCGGAATCGGGGCGATCGTTGCCATATACTAAGGTACACATCTCTGACACCCTGTGTTTTGATGTTCTTTCGCTCGATATCTTCTCAATTTAACGTGAACATCCTTTCTGTTATGTTCTGATATGCTAACCATTTTCCGACAAACATAGTCGAAACATGATTGAACTCATAGTATAAAAATTTTGAAATTTACTTTAGTTATGTTGAAATGCGTATGGGGTACCTGTTCTGCACATCCACCTAGTGTTATTTCGGCTTCCGTTGAGACTAATTATCCTAGAATGTAACCAAAGGCATAAAATTGTGAAAACATTGTTTTCGAAGCCCTCAATTCGTTCTATAAAAAATATTGACAACATTTCATCCTAGAATGAAAGGCTGTACCAATTTCTTCGGCAAAAATTGCTTCCTCGTAAACAAAACAAAAATACCCCACTAATACCCCCATAACATCCCTCCCCCCTCAATAAACCCACCTCTTAATTCACAGCATTCAGCCAGTAAAATAATAAAACTCCATCACGAGGAATAAAAACCGATGGCAATCACTCCCACCAACCTTTACCATTTTTTTTTCGCCCCATGTCATACTCCGTCCCACAAATTTTTTTCACTCGAGATGATAGAACGGTCAACTATCAGCCTCAGTTCCTCTTTCATCGACTCATGTCGCGGCTGGTGCCACTCGAAAGTTCATAGTTCGTGCTTTTTTTCCTCTTCATCCCCCACCCCTCGTCATCCTTTGACTCAAGTGTCGATAAAACGCGTATAACGTTAGCTCAACGGGATATCGATGTCGACATAACCATCATATATATGAAAATTGTGATTATCAAACCCTCACTCCGGGTCTCATAAGCAAACTACCAGTTTATATCCAACAGTCTCCGGCACTTCACTCGCTTACGAGCGAATGTAAATTTCCATCGATCATATTCTCATCCTCATACACCCAGGTAATTGAATATTTTTCATACCTCCATGATTCCAACTTCAGCGTTAATTATTACCGAGAATGAGTTTTTGATGATTACGATGATATTTATAGGCTCTGCTCTCATTAATTTCGGCATATGAAATAATCGGATGAAGCGACTGCTGAATCCTTTCAATTGATACGCTTTTGAGAGTCAATTATTTTTGTTTATACTTTCGTTATTTTTCACCAATTTTTCGTCTACATTAAATTATTTTTGATTATTTTACACGCAAACAATCACACCTTACGGGGAGACTTGAAAATTGCAACTTGAAATTTCCAAATTAAGGATAGAAAATACGCACTTGCCAGACATTTTAACTTGAAAAAATTTAACACATCTGAAATTGAGACTCTAGAAAATACAAACTTAAAACTTGAAAATATCCATTTGAAGTCTCTAAAAGTTTCACGTTGGGAGTTGAAAGTTTCCGTATTTTGACACCTTGAAATTTTGGGATTGATAAAACGGAATTCGTATTTTAAGATTTCAAAATTCTTAAATTCAGATTTTCAAGAGTTTTAACTTGAGGCTTGAAAATCTCTATTTGAGACTTGGAAATCTTCTTTTATTTTGAGACCCCATAGTTCTCCAGTTGAGTTTTGTGGAAGTCTCTCTATTTTGAGATTTTGGAATTGAGAAAGAGGAAGTATTATTTTGACATTCGGAAAATCTTAAATTGCGGCTTAAAAATTTCAACTTAAATTTTGTGAAATTCCAAAGTAAGGATTATAGTTTTTCGGTATTTTCAATTATCGTTGGTAATTAACTATTTCATGTTGATATTCTAGAGATGGCTTCCAGCTGAATTTTTCAGCCATAATGGAGTAAAATTTGAAAGGTGTGGTAAATTGATCGGATTCAATCAAAATTTGGATCATACTCACAGAATATTGATATATTTCTTGGCCTCCTTGTTCTTTGAAGGTAATGAAATATACAGGGAAACATCGCTGATATTTGATGAATATGGAGAACGCTTTAAAAATGGAAATGTTCGTGAAATTTCGGCGAGAAAAGTTCCAGTGGTATAGAACGACGTATACCAGCCGAGTATGTTGTGACATATTGACAAACATGAAAAATTTACCTTTGTTTGTCTTTTTGCGGAAAAATTAGTAATACGATTCAATATGCATCGTCATTTAAAATCACAGAGTTTTCAAAAATATTTGAAACTATTCCTATGGATAAAAATTAAATCCAAAGGATTATTGTTTATTCCCCTCCATGAATAAACAAGAGAAGATATCAATCGCCAATTCATAACATTATTTAGCTATTCAAACGCATGAATAAAATAAAACAATGTGTATTGAAAACTCATAGAATTTCCATTCATATATATGTACGAGAAAATTTCGTTTTAAAAATTACATAGACAAAAAAATGGTTTGAAAACGAAGGAAATTTAATAACTTCAAATGGATAATGGAGAAAATATTGGATACTCTAATGCACTCATGTATCTAAAGAACAAAGGAACAATTAATGAAAAAAAGATCATAATAACTTTCTATCACGAAGTTAATAAGAATAAATTTTCGAAGATAAAAGTAAGAATAGTTTGGAGAATTTGAATCGTCCAATGCACTCAAATCTCAAAATTTTAGTAGTTAGAAAATTTTCCGGAAGATCCGAAATTATTCCCAATTTCCATTCATTGAAACGTATGAGTAAATTAGAATTGGAAAGTTATAAAGACAAACGAATGGTGTAAACCTCGATGAAATTACATAATTTTGAATTGGTTGTTGAACAAATCCTATCGATTACAATTTATTCACATAAATAAAAAAAAAACTCCACAATTCGAACACTTAAAAGGATGATAGAAAATCAAAGGCACTAAAATTCAAGTTACTTCATTGACAATGTTTTTCCTGGGACATCCGAAATTATGTATAATTTGAATAGATTTGCAACCATGAAGAAATAACAATTCAAACAAAATCTTAAAAGCAAATAAAAATGGCTTAAAAGCCAAAACATCCTCACAACTGTAAATTGGCAATTAAAAAAAACATTCACAATCATTCACATCGACATCAGAACAACAAAGAAAAGAAAATGTGCCTAAGTCGAAGAAAAAAATTTCCTGTTAACAAATTGAAAATTCCTAAATTAACAACATTTACCAGAATATTCGAATTTATACAATCTTCATTTATTGAAATGCCTCAAAAATAGTTTGGACATTACAGAAGTGTCAGAATGTCAATTTGACAATAGAAAAAATAAATAAAATCCTCATTAATTCATACAAACCAAAATTCCAAAAAAAGCATCATTAAAAATGGAAAATCTATTTGTGTTTCAGGTGCGTTAACTCCACATGGCCCTTGAAAAACAGCAACTCCATCCATATTTTCACCCCCCGCGGAATTTTAAATTGCAAAAATATAACCGGGTGAGTAAAACAACAAAATCCCCCTCTCCGCAGCGAGCTATATACACAAGGAAAACTGTGTGACGCAAATCCCACAGGCTGAGAGAGAGGCAGCCGGTTGACCCGGGACAGTCCAACCGAATGCGCAAATTCGGTGAACGAGGATAGAGCCTGTGAAAATTGAGAGAGATGGAGAATGGACGAAAGAGAGAAAATTGCACCGGTTGCAGTAGCCACCACTGTAGCAACTACTATTGTATATAGTGGAAACTACTCACCTCCTCTTTCCACATTTCACCTCTGAAATAAACTCTGTCTCCCCGCCCCACACCTTCACCCTTCCTCTCACTCATTCCTCTATTTTGCCTCAACGAAGACTAGATTTCGCGTACGCTTGCTTTCTCTTGTCGGCTTTTATTTATGCTCCTTTACCCACTGACCTCATCTTGAATATCTTCACTACTTTGAAATATTTAACGTAGATATTCCCTTTGTTCTTCGTAGAGATAGAGGTGGGGCACAGAAATTTTGCCAAACGAACCAGCTAATTGTGCATTCGTTCAGAGAATATTAAATTCGTTGTTTTGCCGCTTCAGTTTTTCCGGCAAAAAAGGAAAATAAATGGTTAATTATGTTGAATAATTCATCACTCTTGTGCGAGATAATTTTTTATGCTTAATTAATTGTATATATTCGCTCGAGTGAGGGTTCATTAGAGGTATTTCACTTAGGGTTGATACTTTTCGGAAAGAATGATTTGTAATAGGAGAAAGCAGCTCCAGATAGAATGATTTATGATTTTCCCTAAATTAAAATAATTTCATTTATAAACATAAATTTTTCCGATTAGAGAAGATTACAAAACGTTCATTTTACCCTGATATACCCTATTTTTTGTTCGTTATGAGAGATGGGGATTGGTAATTAAATTAAAATCGATGATTAAGGTGGATTGGATACGGCCGTGAGTGAATGGATGATGTTAATTAAATGACGAGCCATCACTCAATTAACTGGTAACAATGAGTTTAATACGCACTCGTTGATGATGGACTTAAATCGGGAAATGGAAGTGATGATTAAATAAAATTGTAGATTTAATTCGGGGTTTTGAAAAGACATAGAAGTTATTAATTAGTAGTTGTTTACAGCAGAGGATATTTTTGAAATGTTGGATTTTAACTGGAAAATTTGTCGAAAATATATGGGAAAATATAGATAGTGGACAAAATCTCCACTGCAGTCTCTGAAACCGCTATGTGATCTCCATATAACATTTATGATCGTCAGTTAATTTGATAAAACCCTCATCTAATCTTCCTGTAGCCCTTGTAACCTCAGTATGACCTTCATGCGACTGTATCAGATTTGTTATAGAGTTTTTATCCAGATGGTATTCATATAAAACTAGATGGGTTTCGGTTCAAGTTATGGCACCTTCGTATAACCTCCATATGAACGTAAGAACCTCTATATACCCTTTATCTACTTCTACGAAATCTTTATTGACAGTCGTAAGGTCCTTGTGACCTCCATTTGATCTCTATTTAATCTGAAAGTCGATCAGACTTTCATATAACTTTCATGAGAATTTCCATGATCCTCAATTGAATTTATGAGACCTTCATATAGCCTTCTCATTGTCTTATTAACCTTTATATGATTCAGAACTACGATTGCCTTCATTGACTACCAATGAGGATCGAAAAACTCAGAAATTTATAAAAATGCTATTAATGAGGTCATTCAATTTTGTTTCCAGCAATTCATAGCACCTAACTTTTGGTTGCGATTGCCTGGGGACGTACTGTAAACTACGTAAATATTCTCTCGCCAAATTCGGCTCAACTTCATAATTCAACTCCAACTCCGTGTTTATTCTCGGAAATATATATTTTTCGATTTGAGGACAACAAATGAAAAGCACTAATAGATGGAATAAGATAATTTAATAAAAGTGAGGATAAAAATTCATCCAGTGTAAGTTCTATACCGAGAAGTTATCCTTCAAGCGTGGCTGGTCTGATTGTCGTTATATTTAGCCTCAAAACTTTTTTCCATCGTGGTTCTGTATCCCACCGCTTCTCCCTTCGTTTTCTCCTTGATGTTGCTCCTCATCCCGGAGGGGCGAGGAGATCGTGGGGATATCAAAGTGGGGAAGGAAAATATAGGGGTGGAGGTGCGCGGTTGGACAGTGTCTTGGAGAGTTGTCATGTCGAACGATTACAACGCGCGCGCGCACATTCCGCTAGTCACGTCGACGCTGAATTATTCGATTTGACATATTGCACCAATTGCCCACAATTGTTCATTCGTCAGTAAAATACTTGATGACAACTAGCACGAATTTCAGTTTTTTCTAGATCTTCTATTGAAAAGTAATGAATGCTGACAGAAAAAAAGGATTTTTTTCGATTTCATTCTAGTTTAAACGTAAATTCTCCTTAAAAACAATACCCAACTCGTTCCCAAATTTCCCCCCCCCCCCTGTCTTTCTTCACACTCGTAACGTAATGTACTATTTAAAATTTTTCTCCGCCAATTTAGTTGGGAAATTTGAAAACTTAGAATATTTAAATCTATAGTGGAGTTCAATGCTGCTGCTGGCTGTTGAGCTACCTTATAACGTTCTTGAACCGACGTCAGTGGTCGAGTGGGGTAGACGCGAGCATAGTGTGCGGAAGGTTGCGCGTTCGATCACAAGTGGAACCGAATTTTTTAACCTCAGGCTTGAGTCACCGAGAGGCTGCTAATAGAGTAACCGCCTGTATCGGCATGGGTTTCCTGCGGTTTCCCATGCTACTCCTATGTTGTATAGAAGTGCGAGTGCGGTACAGGGCGGAATCCACAGCTCCATCCACAGGGTTAGGTAGAGTGCCGGAGGCTGCACAAAGAGAGACACGAAGGGGGTAAAAAACAATTCTTTATAAGCTTCTACTAGCCAAACAGTCAAAATTATGGGCGAGATGTGGTCTACGGTAAATACACCTACGCGAATAGAAGTGTCCAATCAAATTAGGCATTATTTTTCTATAATTCGACAGCGAAATGTGGTGGTAGGACTTGTTATGGGTCTCCTACGTATTTGTTACCTAAAATCACGGAACATTTCCAGGGAAGTCCGTAAGTTTTATCTCAATCGTTGCAAAAATTATGATACAGTCATCTTAATTTTGGAATTTAATTTCGTAGCTTCTACTGAATGGTCAACAAATTTTGCTGAGCGGTAAGGTAGCTTTCTTCGAACAGCCAAAATACAACACGATGACCAAACGGAACGGTAATTTTCACCGAACATTTCTTTCGTGTAATTTCCACTGAAAATTATGAACCATTTCTAGACTTATGTAATCTTCTCTTTTTTGTTGTTGAAAGATCCGACATGATCGGAAAAAATTTCATTTTACGGCTTTAAATTGGTTCTAATTAAAAATGGGTTTAATAGTATTTCCCTCCAATTCCATGTGTTCCAAAAAAGTATAATAATCATTGTCATATTTTTAATAATTTTTCAAAAACCGTAAAACCAAAAATCTTCAATGCACTCAATGACTTCGTCTTCTCTTGATTCAGAACAATTCATTGAAAGGACGTACAATTTTTCTCATGCATTTTGTAAACTAGAATGAGTTTGAATGGTCTTTTCCTCGAACTCCATTAATTTGCAACAACTACATAAATTATCACTGTATTTTTCATCATTGATTATAATAAAAAAAAATTCTACTCACTATTTAATAATAATGAAATGAAAAATCTTCAATGACCTGAATGTCTCATTCTCTCCTGTCGATTCAAAATAATTAATTAAAACGATCCCAGGGGTCTACACTTTGTTAACCAGCGACTATCACTCACCCAGAGGTGGTGAAATACTCCGAGGGAGGGGATGAGAGAACTCGGAACCGGAGAGGGGATACGAAACGATGAAACCTGGTTGGAGTAAAGAGCCGAGGCAGCCTTGGAGTGGGTGGTGGTGGGTTTTGAAGACGGGGAAGGGGAGACGCTTGAATTCTATTTATAGAAACGAGGACCTATACATAGCCACCGCAGAGAGGCAAGAGGGAGGAGGGTGAGCTATGCATAGACTCAGTCGCTCGGCACTCTCGTGTGCTCCGTTTCGGTCTCGCCGTACAGAGGCCTCCCTACGCTGTACCCCCGGTTTTCCCACGGGAGTACGACGAGGGAGGGATTCACCGCTCCCCTCTCTTTCTCCTTCTCTCTCTCTCCGCCACCCGCGAGCAGAGGGGAAGGAGAATGAAGGGCGGATTGTACGTGCTGCAGGTTCAATGAAACCAGGCCATCCTGCATTCACCCAGTATTTCTCCTCCCTCACTATTCCTCTCATTTTTATGGAGAAGAGAGAGAAAATTATTAAATTTTTTTTCGGTGGAAGTACATCTCATTCATCACGAGATATTTACAGAGAAATTGTCTCCATACTGACAACGTCCATTATTTTTTATATATTCTGAACATTTTTTTAAAACACTACGAACAGTGATCGTTAAGAAATTCTTTTAAAAAAATATAACAATGTTATGATTCTTTACTTTTCGATCAGTGGCACAACGTTGCCTATAGTAACGATTTTAATAATTATTATTACATTGTTTTTGTTGGGGAGTTCATCTGATTCATTTAATTTTTGGTAGAAACTGTGATTATTTTTATGAGATATTTAATACTTCATACCAATTTGAAACATTTCCGTTATTTTCTGTATAATCTCTCATCCCATCCCCAACCCGCTGTGCCGCATTCCACGAAGAACCAGGGAAAAACCTAACCCGGTACAGTTGTATCTTTCACGAGACTACCGCTCAGCTATTTTCCGTGAGGTTGGAGTGTTAACAAATTTAGCCCCCCTCCCCTTCGGCCGAAAATCGAACCCGGAACCTTTCACATGCCAACTCAAACATTCGAGCCACACGTCCATAACCGTCGGCACATTTCTGTTGTTAATGTTGATTGTAAAATTGGTTGATTATTAGCAATAAGTAATTACTTAATTATGGCACAGTTTAACAATCTGATTACATTTTTTATTATTCCTTACTATTGAATAAATCAGGAGCGTTGTGTATAATACTAATTGGAATAAAAGTGATGATAGAAGCACGGAAAAAATATATTTAAATTAGTTATATTTTCTACTAGAATGTAGTATATTTCATACCAAAATGGGGATGAGCATGTCAATTCCAGGTTATTATTTCGTATGACAACGTGTTATCCGAATTCCATTTCAATTTTTTTTCTTTGTAAAATGAATGATAAATTTTTCATGTAAATAGTCACAATATTTTTTTGAGATAAAAGAAGAGACTAAATTGTTTAAGTTAAGTTGTGATTGTTCAATTCAAGATTTCAATTAAAAAATTGCCAATTCTGTATTTCAAAATTCCAAAATTTCCCCCTCATTTTTTAAAAGGAAATTCCAGTATTTCATTCGTGTGGGGAAATACTTAAACATACCTTTTAACATTTCATTTGCAATTTTTAAGTTTACCTTGAAATTTTCTTGACAGGAAACAAAAATATCATAGATTTTAGAAGCAAAAAAATCTAAAAGTAAGCTAGGATAATGGGTTTTGATAGAAAAAAAATCCCTGGATTGACATGCTAATCCTTCATTTGAGTACATTATATACTTAACTTTTGTTTTATTAGGTGGATTTGTTTCCGTGAAGTAATTAAATATTATTATTATGGTTACCATTCTTTTTATTGTTCGCATTGTTGTATTTATTATTATGGACACATATTTCATATATTCCACTGCTTTGGCAAATATTTTCACAACTCGTTCAACTGATATTAGCTTTCCTGTGCTGAAAGTTATATTGATATTGCTGAGGCAAATATATACCTGAGTCGTAGAGAGGTTAGTCTTTGTTTATTGATGACTATCTCTGGAAGCATGCGTTTTTTCGATTTATCGAATGTTCTATTTTCTTTTGTTCTTGGAAAATTTGATTGATTTTCTGTTGCTTTGGTCTTTTGAACCGATGAGAGCGGAATATCAACGAACATTTAAGGAGATGGAAATGGTTTGAAGTGGGAGGGAGGTTCATTGAAGAGAGTGACTCGGTCTTGGAGAGACTTTTGTAATGTGGTGGAAGTGTGAGTCTAATATTTTTTTATTTCAATTTTAATGGCTTCTGCAACTCGTTTCTATATTCAATTTTCTGAAAATAGTTTGGGGTAAATAAATAATTAATTAATTTGAATCTTATTCATTTTCTTAATTAAAGTGGGACCACATAAAAATGCAATAGAATGATAGAATACAAAATTATGCAATAGGTATGCATGTATATGTAGAAATTCTAAAAAATCGAAATTGAAATAAATAATCGAAAAAGAAATGATTTACAATACAATATATATAGTTTTTCAAAATCAATTCCTGCTCATCATCACACACTTTCCCCACTAAATCATCGTAATTCTGGACATCAGTGGGAGCTAATTCACACCTTATCAGCATCCCATCGCTCTCTTGCCTTCTAACTTTTACGTTCAACGATCGGATTTTATTCATTCATAATAGTTTGAATTTAACTGATTTGAAACATTTGAGCGCGAGATTAATTATTGACCATTGAAATCAATTATCAACGAAAAAATTCTTTCTGAATTGTTATGATCGTACTTTATTTGTGTCTTAATATTTATAACTTATATGTAATCAGTTAATTATTAAGAAGCCACCGGATTGACATGCTGTAATTTGTGAATAAGACTGTCTTTTCATCCGTGTTGGTCGAATCTGGTATAGCTAATACATATTTGCTTTAATTATTATGTGTTCCCTCTATAATAATTGATTTAATTTGCTACTCTCCTTCTAATTATTCATCATTACTATTATCATTATTATTATTGAAGGGTCAACGAAATCGGAGATTGTGCTTTTGGGTTTTAGTCCTTTCTGCGAATTAGGGTTACATTTTTTTCTATCTTCCTTTCTTTTATTATTTTATTCATCATCGATGCAGAAATGAAAAATTACGATATAAAATTCTATAATTTGTTAGTATAATTAACATTTTTATTACAATTAAAGTTATAAAAGTATTTTCTGATGAATCATTATTTTAATGTCAGCATTTAAAGAACTATTTAAAAAATCTTAAATTTTTTTATGAAACTCTCAATTTAAGATTCCATGTCTCAAATCACAAACATTGACATTGACTACTCAGCTTTGGTTTCCGTAAACAAAATAATTACAGGAAAATTTCACCCAATTTATTTCCACAACAATGTCAATAAATCGATGTATCGAAAATTTTGATTAAAAAATAGCTTACCTGCCAAAAATTTCATTGAATTCCGATGAGAATTTACGGATAATGCTTGACGGTGATGAGCTATTGTTCTTCGTAGAGGGGATTATGATGAAATTTTGTTGCATCGAGTGTCGCAGAAGTGCACACGGGCTCTCACAGGCGTTGAAATTACGTTCGATGTTCAATACGGATGTAGTCGTGGCTGAACCTGGCAGAATGGGCGGGGGAAACGGCCTGATGCCGATAATAATCCCACGAACGTGTGTCGTCCCATCGTAATTACTGGTGGACTGTACGTTAATGCGATTGTTAGAACTATCGAGCCGGATATATGAAACATTATATCACTCCAATGTATTTAATGTGACCTTTTGATTGATAGATATTCGGGGTTATTGAATATTCGGGGATGATTTGCCATAATCGGATGATTTGTCAAAGAAATGGAGAACAGATATCGTCTCGTGTCCATTTGAAATTAAATATTCCAGGTTTATTTCTTCAGAAAAAGAATTTATTAAATGAGCAAAAACTCATCGAAACAAAATTCTCCCCCGGTAAATTCATATTCCCAAGTTTTATACCACAGCCAACAAAACAAGAAAATAGAAGCAATAAAGACGGTAATGGAGGAAAACCCGGAAAGGCAAACGCTCATACATCTTCCGCATCACGAGGCCTTTTCCCATGACGGTGGACGCTTAAACGAAAAACTTTGTTCCCACTTTTTTGATACTATTTGCAAAAATTTTCCCCCACACTATAGCTCCCCCATCTTCCGCGGTGTAAACTCATATCCATTCGTGATGATGCACTAATTATAATTCGGTAAACTTTCAGTCTTGGGTCTCGATAGTAAATGAGAAAATACTGAGTGTAAAATTTATAATAAATAACGAGGCAATAAATTCAATCGAACTATTTTTCTTATCAAAATTCAAGTTAAACATTCGAAATTATTTGTGCTGGATGAAGGCAGTATTATTTGTTTAGCTACAGTGTTTTTCATTTCTGTTTAGTTATTATCGTAGGGTGGCCGGATCGGCCCGAGTGTCGGGCCAAGCTCGGGCAATGTTCAACCGAGCCTTGGATGATAACACCGGGCCGAGCTTTGTACCTACTGTAGGCCAATCCTCGGTGCCGGTACTTTGCCAAAGTCTGGCTGCGTAAAATGCCAACATCATTTAATATACAATTAAATTAATTAACTTTGCATAGAGCTAGTTATTGAAGTTAATGCAATGTACTCCTATGTATGCCTGTATGCCTGTATGCCTATGTGCTAAGATGGGTTCAGTCGGCTGTGATTAGTTTTTTAGATTTAACCAGCCCGTCATCGTTTTTGTATTTATTTATAAATAAAAAAAAAACGATGACGGGCTGGTTAAATCTAAAAAACTAATCACAGCCGAGCTATCTCCTGATTTTAATATTAATAACTGAAAAAAGTAAATCAAGCATTGTTAAATCACCTTTTTCTATCGAACATACCTAAATGAATATTTTCTAACTCAGTAACGCTTGAATGGAACAATTTTG
>JAPYZM010002162.1:0-17500 GCA_030522845.1 Psyttalia concolor
TACACTTGCCCTCCGGAGGAGGAGGGGGAAGGGTATATGAGGACTACCCCCGTACACTGAAGCTCAGAATCGGAGTTTATAGCCCTGAAGATGCAAACTGCAATGTTTGCGAAACGTCGGCGCAATACTGAAATCAAACGCGGCATCCATCCGGAAGCCAAAAATGCTATTAATCATGGCCGCGAAAGCCTCAAATTTAAGTCCTAAATTTCCTGATAAAAGAGCAATTTTTTAGATATTTCTTTGCTAACCAAAGACGTCTTTCTCAAGCCCCTTTTTTCCGTCAGTTCAGGAGTAACAAATCAGTTGAATTAATGTTTTATATAAATAAATAATAAAAATCTTTTGAGAAGTTTCCTTTAAAATTCAGGGGAGAGAAGGATTGATGAAAAACAATGGAATTTTTAATTAATTCAAAATTGTGGAGGCGTCAGTGCAAGTGGCAGCTAACAGCCTCGCTATCTCAAAAATTACGTACTGGGTATGTCTTGATAGCCATACCCTGCAGGTCACGTATTAAAACGGGCCTACACGCTATTGAAGTAGCGAGTACCCTTTTTAATCGTAATAACGCTCAGCGGACCTTTATCACGTCGATATTGTTCTTTGCACGCGAGAGATTTCTCGACGACCTGCCATCTTCCGGCGCTTGAGTACAATATTTATACTTTAATTGTACTTGCAAGGAAAATTGATAATTTTTATGAACCACCTCATAACAAAAAATTCTCACCAGTCGTCAGAAGGTTGTAAAATTCTCCTAACGTTTTTAAAAATCCTCAGAATGTACCAGAATTAATGACAACAGTACCAACCTAACTGTCTAATACATTAACATATTTTTAGCCTTAATTTTTCACATTTTCCAGCTGGATTGTCAGAAAAACGGAAAAAATCCAAATTACATTTCGCAAAATACTAATATCTTTTTAGAACATTCTTTCCCACAACTCAAGCAGTGGATTTACCTAGAAACAGCTGATCATTTGCCAATAAAAATGATCAAAACAAAATCTCTCGATTTTCTTTACATTTAACAAACAATTATCAGACTTCAATAATTAACAGAAATAAACTGCTGTATTTTTTTGCATTCGTCATAAAATCCTGGACTAATTTTGCCCTTTAAGGATTAATTTTCTCTCCATCTAAAACCCAATTGTTTTTTCCGACAATGATTTGTGGTTTATGAAAATGTAAATAATGCGTGCAAGAGAGAGATAATTTAAGTAATCTTACCTCGGCCATCCTATATAATTCCTCGCCCAATATCTCCGTCTAATATGTTCCTTATTCCTAAAATCCTGATACAAAACCGGTCGTCTGTTACTCGTAGCATACAGACCCACCCCTTGAGACCGATAATCTGGAATACCACTCTCTGTAGACACTCCAGCCCCAGTCAGTACACAAAGTCTCCCACAATGTTCAATAAACTTTGATAACTTTGTCAACTCGTCTGGTTTGGGGGGTTCGTATCTGGGAACGAATGCCAATTGCGAGTAGTGTCTCGCCTGCCCTGAGTGCGACAATCGAGAATATTCATTAATAAATCAAGTTAGTCAACAAATGATATTATAAAAAAAAACATTTCATTAAAATTATCAAACCTTCTCACCAATGAGTAACCTCAAACCCATTGGAACGACGTAATGGCTCTTTAATTCCCTCAAAACGTGAATAGCCCCTCTAATTGGGAATATTGCACTGACTTTTCTCATTTTTTCACAACTCATTTCGCAAAAATAAACAAATAACCTTGGATTTTTCTCTTCGCAATATATGTCACATTTGAACTGACACCACAACTTCAACATTACACTCAATTCTAACTCGCACACGCAACAATCTCGGCTACAGCCCATTCGACCTAACTCGACAGTTGAGAAAAAAGATCGTTGGGTGCTGGTTGGAAAATACATGTAACATGGCCGTCGCAACGTTGCCGCGTAGATTTATCCCGCGCAAACTTTAGGAGCACATTTTACATAAATATCGAGATAACTCGACAAATATTGACACAAAACAGTCATCGAATCCCGTGAAATCATTGTCGCAGGTATGTACCAAAAATAACTAATCACCTGATTCATATTTCGTGCAAAATGTCAGGAGAACTCAAGGCCGCAGTGGAACGTAATCATTCGTTGAGATTATCATTTGTTTTATCTTCCTTCATCATTCATCGAAATGGAGACGACATTCTCCAATTGTTATAAGGAGATTTGTGGGGAGCTGAAAAATAGGGAGAGACACGGCATTGATTATCATGTGTATCATCACGAGTCCCAGTGAAATTACAGCTCTCAAGTTTTGGTTAAGTGTGTACCGTGTGTACTCAGGGCGGCCGGCTTTGTAGGGAGCCAAGAGCAAGCGAAAAGAAATGTACAGAGTCTCATAAGGTCACTTGTAATTACAATTTCATAAAGTACCTAGTCATCAAGGCTGTGAGCCTCCATATATGTACGGAATATTCCTCGAGCGGAGTTTGATAACCAATTTTTTTGATAATATATTTTGATGTGATTGTGGAAAAGTGTTTTTTGTCGCGTGAGAGCTTTGCAGCACGAGCTGAGGATGAGTGATATAATCCCGCGAGTCAAAGGATATCTTTCCCGCGAATATTGGACCCTATTTTTCATCTCATGGCGTGAGATTTTGCGCACGCGAAGTACTTTGTCTGTTTTACGAAAATTGTTTTTTTGTGTTTGAGGATAACTTTGTTGTTTTTAGATTAAAAATAGCAGAACATGTGACATAAAAAATAATGAGTGAGTGAAATTAATTCAAGTAGCTTCGTGAGATGAGATAATAATATTTTCCACCAGACTGTGCGCAAAATCTTTCTTCCTACATATCGTGATAAAATAGTATATTTCGCTACGAGTGAAAAAAAGTGTTTTTTAACGAGTGTGAGGGTTAAAGTCCAAGCCAGAGGCGAGGGTTGTAATCACACGAGTTGGAAACTCCTTTTTTTTTTTTCATATGTACCGAACAATATTTTACGGCAGTGATGACAAAAACGACACTTTTTTTTTCACACTTCGCTCGACAATAGTGTAAAAAGTGCCCTTTTTTCACCTGTCTCATCAAATTGGCTTTAATACTCGTGGGAAAGGTATTTTCTGACTCATAGGATTCCGTCATTCTCCTTCGGCTCGTGCGCTAAACCTCCCGCGAGTCAAAAACCCTATCCCTGAAAACATTTACGGTACATTTCAAGACATGTCTGGGAACGTGTTTTTTGGCCAATAAATGTGTCAAAAAACACTTATCCCATCCTATCCAACCCATTCCTGTTTCCATCCAATGTTTTCTTGTTTTTCCGATTACTTCTCTCTTTCAAGAGTTATTCTCCTGTACTGCCCCCGTCCATCTCCACGGCAACTGTTTTACTTCCCTGGGAATCGGAGATATTCAACAATTAAACTGACTCATTTCACTCATTTCCCCTCCCTACTCACTCACTGCAACAAACCGAATAATCACAGAATATTTCTCAATTACTTACCAGCTAGTGGACGGCATGGTCGAAGGCGAGACAATGGATGTTAAAAATCAGGAGAGTCCCAGTGGCTCGAACCTGAAGGAACCAGAAGAGAAAATGGACTCAGAGGAGTTGAAGAAACGTCCCAGGGAGGATGCAATCGACGAAGAAGAGCAGGAGGTGCCGACCAAGAGAGCGAAGAAGGAAGTGACTCCGGAGAAAGAAAGCGATGGTGAGAAGAAAGCTAACGGGACCACGGATCAAGTTGAGACCAAGGGGAAAGAATCAGAGGCCGCCCGAGAACAAAAGGATTCAGAATTATCCAGCAAGAAGAACGACGATTCTTCTGATTCTGGAGCACGGGAGAGCGAAGCATCCCCAGAAAAAACGGAGAAAGAGCAGGAAAAATCGTCGGACGATCTTGGGTCTCCAGCTAATACAAAGTCAGTGAAATCAAAATCGACGGAGCCGGAGGTGGTGAATGGATTGGAAATGTCCGTTGAGTGTGCCAGTGACAAGGAAGACACGAGTTCCGAGAGTGAGAACGAGAAGGAATCCAAGCCTAGACCTAAGACAATCATTGTCAAAGCTAAGCCCAATGATTCGGAGTTGGAAGTGAGTGGCTCAGAGGATGAGAAAAAAAACGACAAGTCTGTTGAAAAGGAGGATAAAAACGAGGAGAAGGAGGCGAAGGAGTCAGCAAAGTCCAAGGGTAAGAAGCCGTTGAAGGGGAAGGTGAAGGATGCAGAGTTGGGGGCGCATTCGGAGGCTGAATCTGAGGAGGAAAAATCCTCGAAACCTTCCAATAAGACTGGCAAACGCGGACGACCCAAGAAAACATCCGCCAAACCTGCTGCAGATGATAAGAAGAAACGCGGACGGGCTAAGAAGAAGACCGAGGAATCTGACGATGAGAAGGAGGAGGAAGGGGAGGAGGAGGAGTCAGAAAAGCCTACAAAATCATCTAAAAATGCGGGTAAGAAAAAGGATAAAGCCGATGAGAGCGACGACTCCAAGAAGTCAGGGACTGAAGGGAGTGATGATGATTCTGAAGATGACAATGCGGATTCAGATGATAAGGGAAAGAAGAAGTCAAAGAGGAAGAATGAGGTACTGTATAATTTGTCTCATCGTTGATTACTGAAGGGACAGCTGTAATAAGTTATCACCTGAAAATCTCCGTCACTTATTACACGTGAAATACTGATCAAATCGTGAGCAGACATAACTTCCCAACTTGCAGAAATCATGTACGGACGTCGGAAATTAGGTTTGCTTATGATTTGATCGTTATTTTTCTTGTAATTAGTCACGGGAATGTTGCGGTTACGAACTATTACACCCGGGCCTTAATTCATTGATTTATCAAATAAAGTCAATTCGTGAATCTGTTTCTTATTGTTCATTTTCCATCAATTCTTCTTCTATACTGAGAGAGAAAGAAAATATTTTTTTAACGAGTTTGTATTTATAAAACTACAATTAAAAATGCAAAGAAAATGAGGTGAAATATTTTTAGTCCAAAAAACACTTTATTTATTGAAGGCAAACTTATTATTCAAATCAAACTAGTTTGTGAGAATGTTTGGTGTCTCTTTTCAGTGTCGACAATGGCAGAGTTGAAGGTTAACCACTAGAAAATTTCATTAATATTCAATTTTTCAATCCACCAATAGATTCAATTGAATTTTTTCAGCCACCAGAGAACAATCCTAAGATAAAATCATTGAAAAAGTACTTGGCTGCAGCGGGAATACGAGTGAAATCGTGGGATGAACTCTGGGCCGGCTGCAAATCCATCACTGCGCGTGCCAATCGCATCAAAGAATTGCTGGAGAAGCATGGAGTCACCGGGAGGCCAACTTTGGAAAAATGTAAGAAGGCCAGGGCCGAAATGGAGCGCGCCAAAGAAGTGGAGGAGCTGGATCCCGGGAACATTATCGCTGGAGGTTTGTATAATTCAATCATACTTTCAACTATGAGGAAAATAAATGGGAGATTACTTGCGCTTCCATATGATTATCGTTACTGATAAATTCCGAATGTACTTCCCCCAATGACTTCCCTATTCCGAATCATATTATTCGATACACTCAATTAAAATAATTAGTATTTCCTCTTTGAACGATTGAGTTAGATTTTTTATGAAAAATCTTGTGCGAATTCAATGGATTTTCTTTAAAGAATTGAAGTTATAGATTTAAAAAATTAATACATTTTCATTTTTATCGATAGATACGGCTCAACAACGTCCGCTTTTGAGAAAACACTCAATTACCTCAGTTCGCTAGCGAACTTAATAGAAAATTAATTTATTCACTCTAATCAATCGAGTGGAGAAATTCAAACCTTAAAATTGAACTTTTATAAAGCTACCTCTGGCATTTAGAAGCAAATGGAGGGATTATAAATTTGATCACTCATAGTGAACTCCATTTCAGGGCGTGTGACTCGTTCAAGGACAGCCAAAACCCCACGAAAACGTAGTCCCACGCCGCAGTCGTCGTCGCCGTCAGTTACACCGGATAAAGAGATTCGCAAAAGAATCAAGAATGTCGTCGACAGTGACTCAGAGTGAGATAGCGCGAGCGTTTTTCTCGCTCGACATTAAAAAGTAAGGAATACTCCTCATATGTGTCCACCATTTAGTCAGTAAGATTGCTAGAGTAATTTATATAATTTCGGTAGCGAAGTGGTAATAAATACCTGCCAAAAATTACACAAATTTTGTTAATTATGCATTTATTTTCCGAAACAGTTCAAAAATTCTGACAGAGAAAAATATCGGACATTATTATTTTTTTTTTTTTTTTGCAGTAAGGAAAAATTCTTGGCAACGAGTACTTTCATATTATTTACTAAAATTAAACATTATCAGGATTATTGCATATTTAGCAAGAATATTGTATTAGAAATTGCCATTTCACTGCTGAATTTGTTTCTCGTTCCTTTCGTTTAAAAATAGAATAAATACTGGGCGTTGAATATTGAAAAATATATTTTTCGTATCTCTGAATGATAAATGAGAGTAGTCTATTTCTCATAAAATATTTGTGTTTAAATGTTGCTAAACTAAATGAATGTTTAACATTACAATGACTGGATACTCTTTGTAAATTGTTTTGAACGTTGATCATAAAATAAAAGTACTTTATTCTATAATATTCATGTATCAGTACAAAACACTAGAAAAGTGGTATTGAATGATTTTTTTTTTTTTTTCTACATTTTATTTAAAAATGTTGTGATGCACTCTCTACTGCAGAATGGTTTGTTCTCTTTTATGGCCATTCTGCCATTTAGAAGACTTTTTTTGCAATTGGCACAGCAGAAGCACTCCTCGGAAGCGTGGAAATCTAGATTTTTCACAGCAACGCCCTGTTGATCAGCAGCGATAACTCTCTGACAAGCGGAACAGGTTTTTGCGTAAGTCTTTTGGTAACATGGAAGACACAGTGGTCGATCACTCTCGGAGATATATTGCTTCCCAGCGAGAGGCTCGTCGCAGTCCCAGCAGCAGAAATGTTTGACATGGTAATTGTGACCCTCTGCTATCGTATATTCTCTCACGAAGATCAACTGGAAAAAAATAGTTGGCATGATGTGAATTAATTATTACTATTAATTATTAATTGAAGAGTTAGAATTTGTTTAATTTGAGAACTTTAATGATATTGATTACGAAAAATCTAAGGGTTTTTACCTCCAGAACCCCAAGATTCTAATGGAAACTAGAATTTTAGATAATTACAATTTTTACTCTGATTTTTAGGGAGAACTGTTCTAAAACAAATGAAAAAATCATGAATCTTGAGAACCTTATCAGGTCCAAGACATTCCTCAAAAACCAATGACCAAATAAATTTCATAAATTTCCCCCTATCTCTCCCAAATTTCCCAGAACTCACCTCGTCACAGGCAAAGCATCTAGGTATCTCCAAAAGCCCAGCAAAATCTCTCCCACAGTACAATTTCCCCTTATGATAGAAGTAGACGAGATCAACGAGAAGTTCATCACAGACTGAGCAGACAAAACATCCCGGATGCCAAGCAGCATCCTTGGCCTGTTCAGCAGTTACAATGACATCGCCAACAACAATGTCCTCTGTACACTGATAACACTTCTGCTTCGGTGGGTAAATCCTCATATTTTCCAGCTCCGAACCCAACCGATTGACGGCAGAATTCTCCATCATTCTGACAATTCCAACTGCACCCTCAGGAAATACTGGATTCTGTTGACTCACTGAGTGAATAATACTCGGATTTGTTCCCCCATAGGCGAGGAGTTGTGAGGCCACAGGTGTTGTGCCACTATCAGGAGCTCTGGCATCCCCTCTCGGGGTAGTTGCACCCTCCAATCCCTTGGACTTGATGGGAATTTGACATTGAACATCAGCCGAGTCCTCCTTCTCTCCATATTTGGAGGACAATTTTTCCCGAATGTAGGACAATCCCTTCTCATCTAAGGTACTGGCAACTATGTCATTCGAGTGTATTGAACTTGGAGGTAAGAGTGCCTCTGACAACATCTGATCCGCCAACGCCGAGCTATCCTCACGGAATGATGGCTGTCCACTCAATTTGTCCAATTTCTTAGCCCATTGGTGGGATCTCAATGGTTTGTTGTCATTCACAGCGTGATCTAACCTCAAACCTCCAGTTCTCTGATACTGTGATTGATATGGAAGACTGTTTGTGACTCCAGGCGTCTCAGTGTACAAATTAGATTGAGCAAAATGTAGTGCTGGGTTCATCGGACCATTGCTCAGGCTTGAATGTGCAGCTATATCTGCGGAAATTCCTTCATTTTGAGTGTCAAGAGGAGCCGGAGGGAAGGTTTTGGTCTGTGGAATCCCATTGACACCTGAGAAATTCATCCCGGGAGCCTGAATTCCGGGTACAGCTGTGGATTGTGCCAATTGCTGGTCTGCCTTAACATCTCCAAAAATGTGATGGTATCTCCCTGGTCTTGAAGCCTCGCTGGAGATCTGATCGAAGGCAGGATTCACCAGGAATTCACGTTTGCTTAATGCTGGAGCTGGACCACTAGCTATCGAGCTCCTGTCTCGGGATGAATGCACTCTTTGACAATTATTTGGGCCAAAATTACTGGGATTCATGTCTTGAAGTCCAGCCAGAGCTGGAGGACATGTTTCATCCTGGGGAATTCGACTGACAGTTGAATAATTGATCACAGGCCTTTCAATGTCCGATTCAGCTGAGTCTGAGGGACAGATTTGGCCTTGTGGAGTACTACTGACAGTCGAGAAATTCATTGCAGGATTTCGAAGTCCAGGAACAGCCGTTGACTGGCCCAATTGCTGATCGGTTTTAACGTCTGCCAAGATGTGATGATATCTCCCTAGCCTTGAAGCCTCGCTGGAGATCTGGTCGAAGGCAGGATTCGTCAGGAATTCACGTTTACTCAATGCCGGAGTGGGTTCACCAGTGATTGGGCTTCTGTCTCGAGAAAATGGCGAGCTCTGATCGTATTTTTTCGGTACAAAACTGCTGGGGGTCCGCAGGTTCGGAGAATTTCCGTGAATTGGCGTGGGTTTGTGCTTGGGACTGAAGCATTCAGACGCATTAGCAGGTGTCATCAGCGAACGATCAAATGGTCGAGCTGTCACGAACTTCGAGACTCTTCCTTGCCCCACGTATTTCTTCAAATTCTCCAAGTACTTCTCAAATTGCTTCCTTTCAGAGTCCGTTAGTTCGTCGCACACTTTGTGATCAATGTCGTGGAGAGGGAGTTGTTTCTGTAGCTGTTGTTTTCGCAGGGCAGCACCCGCTGTTCCCTTTATTGGCAATTTATCCTCGGGCAAGGCCTTCATGTAATCGATTGCCAGCTCTTTAGATGCGTCGGGCGGCGCCCACTCGTACATCTCTTCGTTCGATTGTCTCTTCAGGATTATTGATTTTTTCTTTGGAACTCCGCTTGGACCGAAGAGTAAATCAAACTGGGGGAAGTCCTCGTCTGGCACGTCGTGATCGTCTCGGCTGCATTTGCAATTCTTGCAGATCTTCCGCCAGAAATGGAGATCCAAGCCGGGACAAGATACTGTACATTTTATGCAAGGAGCACCGGCGCCTACTTCGTGGGCCAAACGCGGCTGAAAGGGTGTAGGTCAGACCAATTAATGAGACTTTATTGACAGCAATACGAGTCATTATTTTATTTATCTTAGGGGCCAAAAATCCCTTCGCCCATCTACGATTACAGATTTTAATAGTTTTTTTTAATCCAAAATTCAACTCAACCAAATACTCATAAAATACCCCCGTAAAAGTCGATCTTTTAAATTACATAATTTGTAATTGTACCTGTCAGATTGCACAATGTGTAATTCAATGAATTTCAGTTTGTCAGGAATCAGAATGTCGATTATGTAATTAGAATGTGAGGCTTAGAATTTTTGTAAGCAAGATCTTATGCTAAATTTAAAATGAGCGCACCTCATGTTTTTTCTTAGGGGCCCCAGTCGAACTTTATTTACATTGTTTTTGGTTTGATTTTTTAATTTACAACGGCTTTTGTTTGGCAACTTGTTTTGTAATAAATGGATATCCAAGAATTATAAATATATATTTGAAAACAAAGTAGAGAAAATTGGGAACACTTTCGAAGAGCCGACATACCGAGCCGAAGGCGAGGTTTGTAATCACACGCGTGAAAAAGCAAATTTACGCCCGAGTGGCGTACATTACTTTACATTTCAGTGTGCAGTAACCGGCCTATTGAGCTGCCCGTGTGTAATCGGTCAGTTGCTGCACGCTGAAGTATAAAGGATAAAATGAAAAATGTTAAATAACTGGGAGGAAGACACGTGAAGTGACAGACAATTGGCATCACAATTTTTCGTCAAGTTCTGTGCTGCAAGTGCTTCTTATTCCAGCTTAAAAAGAAGCTTTAAAAATGTAGACGATTTTTTACAATTATTTTGAAGTTTTTTTTTTTTTTGTAAATTAATGCTCTATTTTTTACAACGGTTCGGAATTAGGAAGGGGAATGCGTTCCACATTTTCAAGGTAGGACATTGGAAATAATGGACGGGAAGGATTTTTGGTAGGTGGCAAATAACTGAAGAAAAAATTCAGATATTTTCAGACCGGGAATCGAACCCGGGACCTTCCGATGATGCTCAATATCTTCAAATGGAAGAAATAAAATTCCAAAAATGGAAAATTTAAGCGCAGTCTCTTTTTACAAAATATTTACTCATTTCATTGGAAAAAATCAACAATTTAAGCGTGTTCTTTTCAAAAGAAATTATCATAAAAATTTCTGATAGTTAATTCCTCGTTATCATTTTTTTTGTTATTTTTGTGCCACTTTCTTTAATGAGCGGAAAACCTATTAAACAAATACGATTGTTTCGACTATTCGGTGCTTCCAATTGAATATTTTCATGCGTGCGTTTTCCCCAGAAAAAATTGTTCAGAAGAATATACCGAAGAATTTATAGAATTTTTTAATAAAAGTTTAATAGAATACGCTAAATTGTCGACGCAATTTTTTCGTGTATGGCTAAGGCACCAGAAGCCGGTGTTTTTCCTTAAACTGAATCTCATAGGTTCGACGGCAAAACGATTCCCCCTATTTAGTCTTAACGCCGCTCAAGGTGATGAATTAAAATAATCCTTTCCGGGAAGATGACGTGATACATCCACAATTGCATATTTTTCCTCATTCCGGAGACGTATCTCCATATTCTCCATTGCTTATACCCAAAGCGTAATCGCCATTGATGAGATCCAATGGATTTCCTGATAAATTTGATCAATCAGAAAAAAAGCACCAACTTACCTTACGTTTGCGATTCTCCAGCTCCAGCAGCCACTTGGGACGATGGGCCTCCTGCTCCGTCTGCGTATTGTGCCCCATCGCAATTACCAACAGCTTCCCATCAATTTCCAGGTGCTTAAATTGAACAAGTAAAATTGTTAAATCCCGAGGAAAATAAACTCGCGTGGATTGGTGTCATCCACTCACTTTCAATTCATTCAAAGTGACTATCCCGAAGGGAGTACAACTGCTGACTGCTCAGAGCACTCGTTTCCTCTCTCTTCCAATATGACTTACCGTCTGAGTCACTGTCCCCCCACTTTCATCTGTTGAGTCAGACTAAATATCCCCATGTGTGGGTAATATAAGAACGTAATTCAATCGGTTTACATACATTTTTTTGTGAGCCAATGTCAATGCACTTGTGGAATGTGCCTGATACAGGCGTTATTTACGTAAATCACGGTTAGCGATTTTTTTAAAGCATCGAACGCTCCAGGTCACTCGCGTATTTTGTGTAATTCCTCGAACTAAAGGTACAAAGGACCATGTGCCGAGCGGTGAAGGGGGCCCCCTCCTTCAATGCAAGGAATATAGGAAAATAGAGACCGATGAAGACAGAGGAAGGGAGACGTAGACTCCCCCCCCTTCCAAAAGCCCCACAGAGGCCAGTTGCCTCTCTGCCAGTTCAAGGGTTTCCCCAAGGATTTTCGAGTCACGATTTTTATTGAAAAAAATCTCCCACAAACGCGTATGAAAAAATTTAATCTAACTCCTGGCAAATTCGATAAGACATTTTATTTGCATGAAAATTCTATAGGACAACTGTCAAAAATATTTATCCCTTTTTGGCTGATGAATTCAAGTCAGAAAAATTTGCAAAGAAGTCTTGCTCGAAATTGGTAAAGAATTTTTACAGAAATTCTGTAAATTAATTTTTGTCTTTCATGCACGAAATTGTACTGATATAATTACAAAATTAATAATAAACAACATCACCCGCCAAATTCCTTATCAAACTCCTCCTGTGATATCTGAAATGGCAGAAATTTTTATCAATTTCACGTTTTTATTTTATCACTTTCAAAAATTCTGCAATCTTATCTCAAGTTGACTGAATAAACTAAACAAAACGTTTACCTTCTTCTTCTTCAATTTTTTAATCAAGGCAATGTCCCTCGCAAGCTCCTCTATATCCTCCTCCGTAGCTTTTCTCTTTTTCTTAACAGGTTTTACTTTACCCGCCTCAATTCGTTTATTTCTCCTCTCCCTTTTTTTGCCCCTCTTTTCCTGCCTCTCGAGTTTTTTCCTCTTCGCCTCGGACCAAGGCTCAGTCTCTTTAGCTCGACGTTTATCCTTGCCCGGCCAGATCCCAGTATCAAGATAAATGTTGAGTTTTTCAAGGCGTTTTTGCTCTCGCTGTTTCTCTTTGTAAGCAATTTTGTTAATGTCTACATTGACTTGATGAAAATCCGTAACATCGCGACCCCTTAACTCCGGCATTTTTGGTAATTGGAGTAGTCCAAAGGACATGGCAACACCACCAAAATGTAAATCTTTCAATCGCAGAATTAAATTGCACTCGTGTTTGTTGTAGGACTGAATGTAAGAGACGAATGCCCGATTTGCTTTGTCAAAGAGTAGACGATCTTTTGTCTGCAAATGTCTCATGCATTTGAGGCACTTCTCCACGAAGTTGTCTCCAGCTTTCACCTCAATTTCCCCCATCTCGACCTTTTGATTTCGTTTAATGAAATCAATGTAGGCATCCTCGGTCTCTAGAAGAAATAGCAGAGCATTGCCTTCGTGGCCGATGCGAGCAGTTCTGCCGCAACGATGAACAAAACTGCTGGCCGTTGCTGGTGGATCGTACTGGAGTACCCAGTCGACCTCTGGTATATCAATCCCTCGGGCCATTACGTCTGTGCACACCAGAAGGCCACTCTCTATCTGACGAAATTCATCGAATATCTTGTGACGTTTACCCTTCATCTTGCCATGAAGTGCCAAAACCCTTGCTGATGGCAAAATCATGCCAATCACGTGACTGAAGTAGTCTACGCAGGCGCACGTTGAGAAGAAGATCATGTACTTTAGGTTTGTCCCCTTGGAGTTTATGAAATGAATGAGCGACGCTAGCTTCGACGAAGCACTGACTATTGTGTAGTAGTTGCTGAGTAGCAGAGGAGTGGAGACACTTGATTTCTCCTTGATGGACACCAAAGTTGGATTTCTCAGGCCAGCTCGTATCAGCTGCTGAAGTTCTTTCGTTTGGGTGGCTGAAAATAAACCAGTTCTTCTCAACCTTGGTAGGCAACTGAAGATTGAGTTGAGGGTCGCGGAGAAGCCTAGGTCCAGGAGGCGATCTGCCTCATCCAAAACCAGAAGTTCCTGAGATCGAAAGAGATCAGATTAAGATTAACCTAGATTGAACTGTTTGGAGGGTTCCATCAGATTCTCCGGGTGTTCCATGATTTTTGGAGAATAATTGGCTACATTTCTTGGTCACAGAACTAATATCTCTCTGGCAATCAGGAGTTTACTGCTGAAGCTGGAGGTGAGGGAGGCAATTGAGATAACGATTACAATGACTGGGGGAAAATAAAAATAAGTTTACCAGGGATTTAACACTGCCCACTAGATTGACGTCTTTACAGTTGGTGAGCACGTCGTCTAGTCTGCCAGGAGTTGCTACGATAATATTGACTCCTTTTTTCAATCTCACTATGTCCTCCTTCAGGGTAGTACCACCCACCAGCAGCACTTGTTTCAATGTCGTTCTCTCCAGGAATTTATCTAAAACCTCACTAATCTGAGAGGCTAGCTCTCTTGTTGGAGATATTATTATTCCTCCAATTTCGATTTTTTTCCATGCCTCCTCTCTCCTCTGAAATTACAAAAGATTCATTTGTAGGATTTTTTATCCAAAAAAAAGGCCTGGTCAATTTAATGGATAATTCTATTCGTTCATGAACTCATAAAAAATTGAACTGTTTTCTATGAAATGTGTGAATTTTTTTTTCTTATTAGACGAGTGAGTACCTGTAGAAGTTCCAGCAAAGGAATTAAAAAAGCTAGAGTTTTTCCACTACCAGTCACTGCTTCTGCTGCTACATCCTTGCCGTTCAATAAAATTGGGATGCATGCTGCCTGCAAATGACAAGATTGATTTTAAGAAAATTGCCAATTGCACTGAGGATTTCACCCTTCGAATATCAATGGATTTACTTGAATTGGTGTTGGAGAGACGAATCTCAATTCTTTGAGGGTATTCAGAATGGATTCCCTCAGTTTAACATCTAAGTCTTTCCATTTTCGCTTCTCCATGCTATTACTGGTATTTTTTGTCATTTTCGTGCACAACTCATGTTGTGTTATGAGCCCAGTAGAGGTTATGAATTTTGACGTTCAACCACGTGGGGTTTCTCAATGGTAAACGCGGGCTCATCCTTATTAACATTGCTAGAGGTATCACAAAAATGTTGATGAGTGAAACAACAATTCGCTGATGGAAAAATTTAACATAAAATCCTAGGAAATTCGCTGGGATTTTGTACTAACTATTTTTCAACAAAATTGACATGAAAAAAATTTTTTTAATTTAATTATCCAGATTATCTCCAAAATCCACAGGTAGTGCTGCCCATACTCATCCCAATTCATCAGTATAAAGGACATAAATTGAAAGAAGCCAAAAAAATCCTAAGAATTCTTCTCATTCACTTTATTTTGATGTTTCATTCGTTTTTCCTTAATCTTTCGGATATAAAATTTGTGTCCAACGATGCCATGTCTCGAGTTCGGGGAAGAAGAAATTCCATTTACCACATTCCCATAATTTTCCTCGCTCTCACAACTATCACTCTTGCCACATTCCTCTCGCTCAATCTCTCTCTCTCTCTCCACATCCGCTATCCACGCACATTTCTCCCTCTCTCCCAGTTACAACGTGACAATCTTCTCTTTTTCCCATTAATTTTCCCTATCTCAACATTTAGCTGTCATTCACCGCCCGTTAAATTCTCCTCCTCCCAAAATTCACTTTGATTTCTAATTTTATTTTCATCGCCCGCTCCTAAACATCCATTTCCAAATGAGTTAGCACTCGCAAAAAATCTCCACCACTTACATCAGACTTTTTCTTGTCGGCAATACTTGATTGAAATCGCCCCCAAAAATGTATGAACACGTCGCCCCAAGTACCTCACTCTTTACCTCAATATCATTTTACATAACTCATCCCTTGATCTTTACAACTTCATTATCAAAACATTCACAAGCAAACAACAGATGCTCTCCCTCGTGCAACAAATGTCCAAAGTACATTTCGCTCAATCCACGGGAAATCAATCGCAAATAAATGTTATGAAATCGATAGTCACTACCTGAGTGTTCCGTGTCAGTGTTCATTGTTTTCAATTACAAGAGAAACAAAAAATACAAAAAAAAATCTCAATATCATGAGATGAACGGAGGCCTGCTTCGCATGTGCCCTTCCTCATTCTCACAATCTCATCGAATTAATATTCGACAATTTAAATACTCCAGGCGTTCCCTCGACTGTGGCACTCACCGGTGCGAGAAAAAAAATATACTATGCACCTCTGGTCTCCCCCCAACATCATAGAGTACTTCCAACAATTCTGATATTCACTCTCATCTCTTTATATTATTTATTACACTACATTGACGCCGATTCAAGATATAAAATTCGAACGTTTGGATTTATTACAAAAGTCGTAGTGTTCTTTATTAGTTTATCGTTTACCTCCGAGTGCATTTTATGATCCACTTTTGTATGTTTTTTTCTTTTGTTTAGACTACAGAGCGCAGCGGGGTCTACATGACAATCCGGGGGTGAATCTACTTGAGCTTACAGCTGCATCATACCTCGATTAAGATTGTTAATGCCTACCAGTGAACAGATCGTAGTCATTAATTTCATAAATTTTGCTCCAATTAATTATCCTGATAAACGTTTTTTTTTTATTTTTCACTGCAAAAATTTCCCGGCGAAATTAAGACGATCTTCAGTAAAATAAATTGTTTAATTATTAGAGCCGTGCAGAGTCCATGACTCCCATTATTCAAATAAATTTTCATTCAAAAAGGGGGGGAACAAAAACAATAATTGTCGATTGATGATAAAAATTATTCTTCGGTTTTCTCATGGATTTACTGGTGTAAATAATTGCTGTCTCTACCTTAACTTGCAAAGTCTATTTTAAAAAAACCCAAATCGCACAAATGGCTTGTCAAGCAATGATTGATGACTGCTTGTGTATTCCATTGGGCTTTACACGATATTATTTTCTTTAAATTATCCTATCGAGAGAATAGATTCGCAATTGTCAGTGATCATCATACGCAGCATGATAATCCAACAATTTCTCGTCTTGACTGTTCATCATCGAATTCCTGATCTAGCAAAGATGAGTGGATAAGAATGGAACACATCGCCACAATACTCAGTACCCATTGGAAACAAATATAGAGGTACATTAATTGAGCACAAAATGGCGAATGTTAGAAGGGAAATCAAGTTAATCCGTTGTTCAAGAAAGATTAGTAAAAAATTCGAGTTGTGAACATGATTTGGACATAACTCATTGAACAGTGACAATTGTAGAGAAGAAAAGAATTTGAAAAAGCGCTTGTTTAATGCAATTAGCTCCATCCTTAATCCTCATCGTATTCTCGATGAACAATCCATTTAACTTGATGAATTTGTCATTAATAATTTGTTTCCTTTGTTTTATCAAGTGAAGAAAAATACCAACGACTCTATCTTCTCGATTTCCGTCTCGGCTACTGATTGTGGGGCAGAATGATTGGTATATTCTGTTGAGCACCAGGTGGTGGTTGGGGCTGCAGATACTGCATGTGCTGCGGTGGAATTCCTAGATGATGGGGTGGAATTATTGGACAAATTAATGGAAAACTTGGTGCGTGACCCTGGGGCGGCGGTTGCGGATATGATGGCTGTGGTGTACCAGGTGGATTGTAGGCACCTGGTGGATGGGGTGGATTTGGATTTGCTGGCGATTGAGTCTGACTTGGCTGCTGCTGTCCAACGTGGGGATGGGGATGTCCATGGGGCCCAATGTACGGGATTCCAGGATTCTGGGGTCCTGGTGACTCGTGGTAGTGGGGATGGGGCGTTGTCATGTGGGGTGGAGGCGGTTGCTGGACTAGTCGCACCATCGGCTGGTACGGTTGACCTG
>JAPYZM010002162.1:20000-36672 GCA_030522845.1 Psyttalia concolor
ATGGAGTTGGTGGATTTGTTTTCTGATATTTTCCACTGTTCACACTATTACGTTTCTGTGGAGGTACGTATTTACCATCGTTGGCCGGCCTTGTTACAGAGGCAAAACGCTCCTCCTCATCTCCATTCTCCAAGTCTAGGCGCGCCTTGTGATTGGGCTGTGCCTCAATTTCATTGGCTATTTCTGCCGCCTTCTGCTCCTGCTCCTTGAATTCCTTGGTTTCTTTGCGCTGAAGTTGGAGGGTATAACCGGACAACGAGGGCTCGAATGTCGATTGTACGCCATATATTTGCTCATTCTTCCTGAACATCTCGTGAGCATCCCAACCATTGGCTGTATTGTCCAGGTCGTATTCATCACCATTCATTGACATTGGTGCATCCCATGGCTCCAATTCCTTCTCACCTACCATTCCATTAAATTTACTAATGGCTGTGTCTGTCTGGAACGTATCTCTTATAGCATAATCGAGATCAACGTCTTTAGCTGACATTGTTATAATATCCTGTGGCTTAAATATCAACTTTTCAACAACAGTGTCAACACTTATTTTTCCAGAACTGTCCACACGATGTGCCATCTCAAGGACTACTTCAAATTGACTTGAGAATGTACGGAAAATGCCCTCGTAGAGGGATCCATTCTGGGTTTGAATCTGGAGAGAAAATGTCAGTTAGAAAAGGGATAAATTACAAATCTCTAGATGACATGGGCCCACTGTCTCAATTTTAGTTTCTAAGATATTCAGGTTTTTCAAAGTCCATTGATCTAGTTAAGCTCATGGTAAAATATAGCTCCAGTCTGGTACTGTCATTTGTTAAATTAGAAACTTTATTTTAGGCCCCAAACGGGCAGAAACAAATTAACATGAAATCCCCTGACAATTTCAAGCTCTTAGGATTCCCCGACGGCTGGACAACCCTTATAAATAACTCCAATTCCGCCAAGGTGATCCATTTTCGTGCAGGGATGCATAATTATATATTAGGTCTTTACCTGGACTGTATTACCAACGTGACTCGTCACAGCGTGCATAAAATGTGCATTGTTGTACACACCCTCTGCTGCCACTGGAGTCCTCTCCTGAGGACCTCGGGCCCGTGGCGACCTAAAACGAGTAAATATATCAATCCCCATCATCAAATTCCGCTTTACTCGCTTAATTAGGCAGGGAACTTTTATTTTCTACAAATCATCAGTTTTTCATATTTTTGGACATGAGAGCACATTGATCCTCATCATCAGGACCTCGGAATTGACTACCTTTATAAAAAAAAAAAAAAAAAAAAACCCTCGTCCCCCCAGGGAATTTCCTCAAAAATGAAACAAAATAAAAGGCTCCCTGTTGTCCCTCAATCAATCATCAATATACAATACAAACCTTGTAGGATTGGCACGATTCTTCCTCTTGTTATTCATTCTGCTTTCAGACGAAGTATCTTCGCTACTGTATCGCGAATACTTATCGCCAGTACGCTGAGCGCCTTCTCGTTTCTTAGTGGGGACCGGAATTTTGACAATGTTACCGTACACCCGTATAGATTAAAAATTGTCTTTCCAATTCAACACAATGAAAATATAAACAACAACAATGATTCTCAGCACTTGTCGATAACACCAGTAATTTCCCTCAGTATATGCGTACGTTCCAACGTTTATAAGCCCTGCAAAGCTCGGTCTGTTAAAACAACTCGATGAACAATTTCGAACAATTTTTTTCCCCCATTCCTTTCTACTTTTTCTAGGTTATACTGGTGACGCGCCTCGGGGATGTGCCAACGTTTGGCCAAGTGGCGCGAGGGGTTATAAACACAAATTGGAGACAAAAAAAAATCTACCTAAATGTTGAAATAAATACGAGGCAATATTAAAGGACTGATTAATAAATAATTACAAGTATAATTGACAATGAAAGTTTCCCCCCCGTTTGACTCGTCCTGAGATGAGAATACTCGAGACCGATCAAACTTCGTTAACAATTTGTAAAAAATAATGAAAAATTGGGTTTGAGAGAGGATGGCAACAGAAGAGGGGAAAGAAGCAATTAACGGAGAGAGAATAATTTCCTTAATTGCCCGTTCTTTTTTTCAATATATCGTGTTGAGTGACGTAACTCTCCACTCTTTCTCTCTCTTTCTCACCCTCTATCGCTCTCTCTCCCTCACTCTATTTTTCTCAACAAACGCCAATGTTACTGCTACCCTCTTTCTTTTGTACCAAGACTAGACGATGAACATCCGTACTCGCCCAATGTTACGTGAATCGTCGTTATTCTACCTTTTACTGGTGCCTGACGTTGTCTTTGACGGCTGCCGTCTCAACCGTTCACCTTAATTCTAAAATTTTATTAATCCTTGGGATCAAACAATTACTAGGATCAATTTAATCGCGTGTTACACGCGTCAATGTTGTCCGTACAACACCCACTATTATTAAACGCCAATCGTCGGTTATCGAATAATACACGATTAATCAACATGTGGCGAACGGGGAGTGTATAAACTTTCTTGTGCCAAAAGCCCAAGTTACATGTACACGACAAATTTTTTCCCGTTTTCTCTCTCCCGTTTATCGTTTCCTCGGGTGGAAAAATTGCGGAACAATTATGCAGGCCCGTTCCATTCCTCTGCGCCCACCCAACGTTCCAGTCTGGGGCTTTTTCCTCTCGGCCAATCGGGGAAGGTCTAAAAACTGAGTCGCAGGGGAATTTGCCGGAGGGACGCGTTCACTTCGAGAGCTGCAGTTCACGCTCGGTTGATCGGGGGCTTTTGGATTTTTTCTCGATTGGGGGGTTATTCAGGAAGTTACTCGCGGATTTTACTGAGAGCGTAAAAATTTGGGGAGGGAGATTTTTGGGAGCGATTGCTTTTCGTAAAACACCGGAATGAGGTGGCCTCGGGGACCGACTAACCTAACCCTCAGTTATCCTCGTTGCCGCCAGTTCTCCGGAATTTGATTCAAATTTTTACCGATCGAAAAATTTTTTGGGGTTTTGGGAGGGAAAGTCGGCGGAGGGAGCGCGAGTTTTATCTGATTTTTCAGGTGTTTTCAGGGGATTGTCAATTTTTTTGAGACCAGAAGTGTTTGATACGATATACTGGCGATTTTGGACATATTAGTGTTGGTAAGAAACATCACAAAATAACTATTTTTTAATTTTTATCCATTATCCATTAATTCTGAAAAATCGAATAATTCTAAACTTCATACGAACGGTTTTTACGAAAAATAAACAATCATTTTTTTTCAACTTGGAAAATGTTTGAATGATTTGGTTTTCTTCAAATCAATTTTGTTTCTTTATTGTAGACGCTTTATTTACAAAACGGGAGTCATAGAAAATACCTTTTTTCTAATGGTAATTATTCAGGTCTAGGTAGACATTTACATCTATTGACAACGCATGAAAAAATTTAATAGAATAATTTTATAATTTTGCAATGATTTTAAGGGAAAAAATCCTACAGAAGAATTTTAAGAGATAGAATTATTACACTTTAAAGGATATTTTATGGAATTTTAATTGAATTCTCATAAAATTTCTTAGCGAATTTCACGAACGAAGAAAATCCTTGTGAACGCGCCAGACAATTCTGTTGATTTCAAATTGAACCTTCCATTAGTTCTTATTAGAATGTTCACTAGAAAATATTTTGTTGAAAAAATCAATGGAATCCCATTTTTCCATAGTTCATTCTATTGACACATTTTCTACAGAATTTCCTCGGCTCAACTTTTTCAATTATCAATAATAAACGAATGCCTACTGAAAAAACGTAGAAAATTTGAGCCGAGAGACTTTTATAAAGAACATTTCAATGAACAAGTTGACTGGAAAATGTATAATTCTATTGAATTTGTCTACCAACTATTTTAATGCTAAATAAATTAATTTAAATATATTCATTCTAATAAGAATCTCAACAGAAGTTCAATAGAATTGAATTATATATTGTTATTTTATTAAAGATCATTTACCGAACTCCCCACGATTTTTTATTAAATTTTTCCATGCATTCTAGACATGATTAATTCCCCGGTCTCTCAATGAAATCCCACTCATGAGATTCAATTAAGCAGAAAGTCGGCGTATACGTCTGTCATCATCCACATCATAAATAGCATTGAGTTTTCGTACAACAGTTTTAGCACGATCACTGATAAAACTGTCGACTTGACCAAGAACATTGACAACTTGAATCATCTTTTGGAATCCCCGATTCAATTTTTCAGTTCGCTCCAGCGATGTCTCCCGTTTCTCCAGTATATTGTCCGGCAGGGACTCTGACTCCAACAGGGCCTTTGAGATTTTCTCCAGAAGCTCCTTATGATCTTTAGTGAACTCCTCGCTGGCAGTAATCATCGGCATCTGCAAACGCAAGAGTTTCCTGAGTGAATTTTTTTTTAACTATTGAGGAACTGCAAATATTCCTGCATTGCCCCAACGGATCCGTCGATTCAAATTCGACTCAGTTAGTCGATTGCCATTCGATCGGTGATTGATTGTAATATCGAATATGGGTAGCTTAAACGACCTACAATCAAGTTCGCTGACAGTCAATTGCGAGTAGATTCAAGCTGGACATCTGTTGTAATCGAGTCTCAATCGACTAATGTATAAGTCGATTAAAAAAACGTATTATAAGGAAATGGTTTCAATCAAAATAAAATTTAATCGATTGAGACTGAATTCCAACAGATTGCCAGCTTGAAGCGACTCACAATCGACTTTCAGGGAACTTTATCATAGGTCTTTTAACCTACCCACACTCGAACGAACGACAATCGATTAACCGGGTCACTTAATTCCTAGAATCGATAGGTCTGCCAGGGTGAAGAGAGAGAGAGAGAGAGTATACACAAAAAAACGACAGTCTAACTTTCCGAAATTTTTCAAAGATTAAAAATATTTGAAGAAAATACCACTTCAGACATTTCAGACATTTTTTGTCCCAAAGAAGGCTTGAAAATAGAAATCCGAGACTTAAGAGAATTCAAAGAACTGGCTACATGGACCGAAAGCGAGCATTCTAAAGCCGCTTCGCCCGGTTAGAAACGCTGACGTTCGTCCATTTCGGCAGAAAAATCGTATTCAACTTTCGAGAGGAAAATCAGACAAACATTCCTCACGTGCTTACAACCCTCGACTTCGGCTCGGGTCGTAATTTTGCACGTGAGGACGACTTGTCTACTTTTCCTCAGTAGGTGGGAAATATACTATTAAAATTGTTGAAACTCGACAAGTTACTCGGCTATCCAACACTTTCCAAAAAGATAGTACGAAACTATTATAAATAGACTTAGAATTGGACACACATGCGGTACACACCAACACTTAATGAAAAAAAAAAAAAAAAAAAAAAAAAAAAAAAAAAAAAAAAAAAAAAAAAAAAAAAAAAAAAAAAAAAAAACTCAGTCAGGTCTCCAAAATTGCCGATCAAAATCGCTGTTAAATTCCCAAGAAGGGTATAATAAAACAATTAAATTTCGCAAATTAGCAGAGCGTCTTGGCAAAATATGAGCTAGAGGAAAGGATAATAATGCATTGTATTTAATTATATGATAAATGCAAATAGAAGTCGCTGATGATCTGCCTATTACACCGCGACTATGAATGAATTAATAAATAATCAAATGAGTCTTGGGAAATCGGTTTTGTCTCTCAATGTAATTACAGTTAAAATGTTATTCTTCAATAAATATCTCAAATTGTTGATCTTATATATAAAACAATCAGCCGTGGATATTCATTGTTGGAAATTTTCACTGAGGCCTTTCAAAGATAATAATTCTCAATCTCCAGTGAAAATCAGTGATTACGTGCGTGATTTGCAATCGCCCATAAGGAAAAAAAATCCCGGAAGTTGATTTTATATAGATTTCGAAACCACAAAAACTTACCATCGACATTACAGCAATAACCACGAGAATCACGTACCAGGAAGTCATCGTTAATCTTGTCCGAACGTATACTTTATATTATGATCTCTTAATAATTTACAGTTGTAAATAATTAAAGACTACTTTGCGGCGCTAGCACTCGTTCTGTTCTGCGTATAAAAATTATTTGCACTGACTCGAAGTGCCGGGGTGATGCAAATATGCTGATGTTAACAATTTGTGTCATCGGAATTTTTTTGTGAGGTCAACCTCACTGCGAAATTCTTGACGCCACATAATTTAATCTGGATCACAGAAATTTACGTGACGAAAGATGGTTGAGGCCTACAATATGAAGACTCCTTTGTAAGTCTTCCGTAGGTACCGGCGAAAGGTTATCAATTTTTTTATGTGGCTCTTGACTACTTCCAAATCCTCGTAGTACTCCGGGAGATTTGAGGGTTTATAGCCAGATATCCTTCGAACCTGAAAAAGCCCAGCTGTTGATTATTCCTGGAGTTTTATGATATAATTGTAATGTAATAATACTGACTCAGTACATTACTAGAGAATGAAGAAATGAATGTTATTTTACAATGATTTATCAACCATTTAGAAAATAATTTAATAAAAGTTTGGGAATTCAGGAATTCTCCAGAGCCTTTTACGTAAATGTCAAATGTCCCCATGGAATTCGGAGAGAGGGCTCTCTCTAGACAGCGAGACTTTTGAAGATGTCCTAAGCATTTCCTAAGCACGAGCGGCAGAGGTCTAAATTATTAGATAACTAGACAATCACGCGCACAATAACATCGTTGAAGTCATGGAAATCCTGATTGACCCATTTGTCAATGAGAAGGCGAAAAAAACGTTAACAGTCCAGACGATTGGTCATTGCCAATCTTCTTTATGATACGGGAAAGCCTCCAAATGTAATTGTAACGTACTATTCATATATTTTTTTTATTTTATTCCTAATGTTTGGATACGTATAAACGCATGAAATCTTATATTTTGCAAGATCGGCCTCAAATTGTCGGTAAACGTCAGGAATTTATGCAACAATAAATGAAGGACATTTATGACTAGTCCTGAAAATGTTATAAAAATTTGGGATGTCAGAAAAATTGTCAAATTTTTATCGGAATAACGAGTTTACGAATATTTGTAATCAAGTCAGACGTTCATTTAGTCCAGCTTCAGGATATTTGCTTGCCAATGTAATAAAGACGTATAAATGAATTCATCAAACCTGTCTAACGGGAGGATAATACTTCAAAACATCAGGATTCAATGAATCACAAGATACAACTAGAAATATAAATAACAATAAATAAAATATGACACAATGAGACTGACACATTTTCTTCCTCCTCAACTCGCGAAATGAGACAAAAGTCTTGAATAAGCTATCGAGTTATCTGTTATTGTTTAAAATAACGTAATGGAGTTTACAATCTCAAAAATTACAACTTCCGGTTATCAAAAATTACATCCGCAGGTGTGCAATTGGAGGTATGAATTGGCTCACATCTTTCTCGCGGATCGTAACGAGTTAGTGAGTTAAATTTTGAACCTGATCCCGATTTTTATTGCAATCATGAATAATCGACTGACTCTCTTCGCGGTTTCTGGAGTGGTGATTTTATTATTCCACGAGGTAAGCGATTACCTGCCTGAATGAGGCAGTATAAAATTCCACTGATAGATTTGGCTGTCTAATTGTTGATTAATTAAATTACGTGATTCATTTCGGTTTCTACTAATAGACAGTTACAGCAGCCTCGTGCATGAAATTTGGAGAGGATGGGAGACCAGGTGACTCGGAGATTGTTATACTCCTTCGTTTATTTCTCTCTGCAGCTGTGAGGGGAGTACTGAATATTGCCTCATTTATGCATCAATGTCTCTCGATGCCCATTACTTTGGAACTATCGCCACTGACCACGACCATCTGCAGAACCCCCAATTATTAACAACGATAAAGTGTATCAGCTGATATTTCACTAATGATAAGCCAAAGGAGAATATTTTTTATAAGATAAATTTTTCACTGAAATAAAAGTAGAACGACTCCAATATTTTGAAATTATTTTTTAATCTCACCCATGCTTCTTACATCGACTATCTAAACTTTGTTCGAAGCCCAGAGTATAAAAATGTTAAAATTATTCCTTCATTATCTGAGGAGATTACGCTTTGGGTTGCTCAGGCACAGCCAACTGTCTGAGCTGAGCGTCGAGGTTGTTGGTGGTCTTGACAGCAATCTCAACAGCTTGCTTGGTGAACTTGGCAAGATCCTCCTGCACCTTCTCCGAGTTTTTGCTGATCTCCTTGGCGGCTTTGTTGGACTCCTCGACAAGAATATTAAGACCATTGGTCAGTTTGGTGCCGAGCTGGCTCGCCTGCTGTTGGGCCTGGGGTATTTGGGCGTTGATGTCATTGACGACGTCAGTGATTTTGCTCTTCACACCGTCCCAAGCCTTCTGGATTTCTGGGCTCTTTGCTTTGACCTAATGAACCGAGCATTCTGTCATTACATTTCATCCTCTTAATCTGAATTCCTAATTACTAATGTTTTTTTCCAGCCAGCTTTATGTGGAAAACTTACATCTTCGGAGACCTTGTTGAGCAAGTCTTGGAGGTTATTAGCGAATGTTGTGCTCTGGGCCTTGAGGGATTCGATTGTCGACTGGCCGTCCTTCTCCAAACGCTTGGAAATTTCCTGTCCAAGATTGCTGATACCAGCTTTAGCCTGCTCTATCAACTCGGACAGTGGAGCTGGCTGGGCAGCTGCTGGATCTTGTCCAGCTGGATATCCAAATGCAACAGCTACACAGCCAAGCACAATAATTCCACAAACACCCTTCATTTTTAAATCAGAAATACGTTAATTAACAAAACCTCTAATGCCAGAGTAATACAAACGACTGATGCAATCTTTATATTTCTCTCCCTCTTTTATAGTATTTGTTATCATTGTAACTGGGGTCAAAGTGCTGGATATCATCATCTCTTCTGCTCTCTCCGTAAATTCTGGGAGACCTTGCGTTCGGGGATTTTTCCTTGTTTTCGAGGAATCTGCTGAATTCGTGCATTTCCAGTGCTGATGATATTCACTTGATTTCAATGGATATTTACATACCCATGAAGTCGTGTCACTCCTGGGGCAATTGATTGACACTCTGCGACTCGAGAATTTATCTTTATTCAATTTCGGTAGACCTGCATTTTACATTCATTCTATTCTTCTTCGTCTTGTCTCCGGTTATTTTTACTTCCGAATGGAAGGATTGAAAGCGTTCACTTTGTCGAGTCCCTAATTTTGCTTGAAAATTATGCGGAATGGTCTGAAATGTCAAAATACAAAATTTGAGCAGTACTTCTGCTGCTGCGCGTTGACAATTTGGTCAACATAATTTTTGACTTTTACAAAAATAAACATTAACTTAACTAAAATAATTTGGAAACGGAGAGGACTTACTTGTCGTATGATTTCTGCTGGCCTAGTCATATTTGGTAATCGTTTGTTGTCAGTATCTTGAAAACTATCAACGCAATCTGAAGTTATTCTTTAGCATTTTTGTCTTTATATTATCTAATCAAATCAATCAAAATACCCGTAGACTCTCACTCAAAGTTTTAGAGATATTTTATTTTTGAGGGTTGTCACTCGGACTCTTTTACGCGCTCTCTTGCTTGACGAAATACATATCTTGGCTCGAGATTCCGTAGAAAGTTTCAGGTGATCATGACAAAGCTTGGTATCAAAGGTGAATTAAATCGGATGACTACCTTGGGTGCTATTCCATTGCCCAAAAAAATGTCTTCAATATCTCAAAAACGACTCGTTAGATTTTTTTTTAACGATTTGTTATCTTCTATCTGAATGACCTGATATATCTAAACTATTCCAGAAAATTCTCGTGGCCATTCAATTTTCACTCAAGATTTGGGTACACACTCCGAGTTTTCAAAAATCAAAATATGAATTTTGGTATTGAAGATTAGCTCATCAACAATTTTTCCTTCAATCGGGTAATTAGCTTGCAAGATATTGAATTTTCCATAAAATAGATAATTTTCCGTAGAATGGAAAGTATTAAATACGATCAATATAAATTAAAAATATGGAAAACATTAATAAAATATAAATAAATAGTCAAATAGTCTCGACCCCCCGGTTATTTTTTCTCCAACGGAGAGTGTAAAATTAAAAATAATTTTTACGTAATTTTCTTATCAAAAATATGTGAGTAGGTCATCACGTGAAGCCGGGGGGTCACTGTTCATCGACATTACATCAGCACAATTGACTGCTGTAACGAATAAAGTTGAAATTATGATTATTGTACTACAGAGTTTATTTTGTTACATTTTTATTGAACCTCTGGTCGAGGTCCGTGGTCGTTCCGAATGAATAAACGAGTAATGAGACACGTGGTTTACAATAGTGAAGCAATTGTTCGCTCATAGAATAAGTATTCCATTCAATGACAATTAATAAATGACATCCTGGGGCCCCAGCCTGAATCAGTGATACGGAATTTTTTAGTGATAGGAGAAAAATAATGATAAACACATGTTGACCTTTCCATATTTTTTAATTATCTTTATTACCGGCATCTCATCTCTATCATATATTTTTTTTTACATTGGAACGAGAAAGCATTAAATATTCTTTAAATGTATCACATAAAATTTCTGTGTGCAGGCAAGTACAATAATCAATTTATAACGACAAAAAAAGGATTAGTTCTCTGGATAGATGATTTATGCAGCAGGAGTGCTATCGGTCTTGGGAACGAGTTTACTCGCTTCATCCTGGACTTTCTGAACGAAATCCTGGCCCTGCTTGAGCAGATCTTGGACCTTGGGGTCCTTAGCGATCGTTTCAAACGTATTTTTTAAGGACTCCAGAGCCTTGTTGACCTCCTCCTGGAGTTTGTTGGCGGATGAGTCGTCCTGGGCTGGAGCGGCCTGAGCAACAGATCAATAATATTCGATTAGTTATGTTGTTCCAAAAAGTTTGGTGAGCCGAGCTGAGAGCTTGGTGAGCCGAGCCGTAGACGAGGTGGCCAACCACGCGAGTAAAAAAACCCCATAACGACAGCCCAGGAATGATATTTTCCGTAGTGATTTTAACTTTTTCGAGTTCGGGTAAGGGCCCGCACCAATTCCCGGACAAGGAAAAGTGAAGAGCGGTACGGAAAAAGGGATTTTCTGTAGCAGTCCTCTTGATTTCTCGTCTAGGAATTGGTATGACATATTTTCTTATCTCACCAAATTAAAAATCATTACAAAAAATATTCCTGGCCCTCGCGACGGGCTTTTTTCACTCGGGCGGATGGCCAGTAGTTTTTGGGTCACGCAATAAAATTCTATGTTTCGGAACCGGTGCAGAAAAGTGATGTTCAGTATATGGAAGGGCAATCCCTCGATCTGAAAAAAAATCTGCACCAGTCCATCGAAGGATTTTCTCCATTGCAATGTGTGTTTGGACGCGTAAGGCCAAAAAGTTACTTTTTTGTATAGTATAAAGGAAATAATAAATTTCGTAAAGAGTGTAAAAAGTGATTTTTAGGGAGCGGGCTTATATCACGAGCCGGGAGCGAGTGATATAATCCTACGGGTCAAAAACATGTTTTACACGTGTTACAAACAAAACATTTCATCCCACCGTCCCCGAAAGTGGACTTTCTAGTGAAATAGTAAATTTTATAACGAGTGGATTATTTTCATCCCAATGGATGGAAAAAACTCCATTTTCCCAACAAAACCATGAAACTCACCTGAATAAGACAGACGAATACGGCAATAGCCATGACAATCAGGAACCAGCGTGCCATTTTGATATTTGATTTGTGTGAGTGCAGGATATGAAAGAGCCTAACTTGGATCAACTGTGGAAGCCAACTGATGACGAGCGCTCTGAGCTTTTCTAGTTAACGCCGAGCTGGGGAGATTATCTGATAAGAAGGTGAAAGATCGTGAACTGCAATGTCGCGATTCTTTATTTTTTCACTTATATTTGGCGCATATGCTTCGGCACATGAGACTCTGAGGAAAATCGTACAAACTCCGGGATTATATAGCATAGAAAATGCTGAATATTATACATGCCTATCATAGCTATCCCATTCGACAGACTTTTTACATTCTTATCGGGCGATAAACTTTTTAATTTTTTCTCCGCTGTCTCTCAAAACATCAATAATTCTGGGAATTTCGCACATTTATTCCGGCACACATGAGAAAACGTGGTTTTTCCGAGGTAAACAGATCAATGTTAAAATTCGTGCTAAATAATTTTTGGGTCAATGCTTGTTTGCTTTTGAAATTATATTCCCAATGAATCACCGCTAGTGATTGACGCAAGTCTGATTACAATGACGGCTGGTGGCAAAAACTATATAATATTGCGCAACAATTGTTGAGACTGCAAGGCTAGATCTTCTTATATATAAAATTAAATATCATTGGTTTTTTTTTTTTGATAATTGCACATATGGCATTGACACATAACAAAGATGACGATCATGAACTGTTTCGATGATATGGAATGTTTGTGGAGATGATAGTTACAGAGATGTCACGATTCTAGATGATTCCATAGTGTTCCGTTTTTGATGCTCCCTCGTACGTCTTATCTCAGCTTTGGTAGAGGACTGGAAAGTATCCAAAATGCCGAGGATCAGTTCGATAACAGGACGATTCTGGGGCCCGCTGAACTGCCTTATCCTTCTTGGATGCGCTATCTCCATTGATTCTTCAGAGCTGAATGATAATACGGATGCCTCGGTCTCGGTACTCATTATGAAGACGATCAAACAACCCGCCAGAATTGTCAGCAGACTCGAGATCTCCATTTTGATTATACGCGATTATTTCTTTAAACTACTTTGGCAAATCCCGAGATATTGTGATTACGTTCGGCCACCAGCTGGTTACTTATAAGTATCGGTTGATCGAAATATAGCCAAGACAGCGAATTATCAGCAATTTACCTGCCTTGACCTCGATCTAATTACGCAAAAATCGACGAATCACTTCAATTCAAATAAATTCTTACATATTGCGCGATTGAAACACAAAAATTGAATTTTCCTCTGCATTTGGGACATCTCATGTCAACTCAGAGATTTTTCCGTTCTCTAATTTGGATTGCAAATTCGCTGGAATGTTATGGAACGTGAAGAATGGTATATTTCGTAACATGTGAAAAAAATTGTATATTTCAGCACGTGTGGGGCAATTTTGATTTCAACGTGTGTGGGGTTTACAGCATGAGCCGTAGGCGAGTCATGTAACCACACACGTTGAGGACGAAATTTCCCACCAAGTCCTGAACATAATTTTATGCCACGACGCCTGGAACCGGCTGAATTAGGCACAAGGCGCGAAGCGCCGAGTGCGTAATCAGCCGGTTTCAGGCTGGTTCGGCTCGTCATATAATCCTGCTAGTCAAAAGCCACTTTTTGGTGATTAATTTTCGGAAAATGTAACATAAATAGGATAGAATTTATCAAAAAAAAAATTGAAATTTTAGTTCATGACAATGGTTTAAGCCTCCAGATCTTAAAATTAATTCAACTCATGATAATATCCTGGCAGACTAGTCGATTGAAGAATCGAGTTGTTCAGTTCGTCGATTAGCATTCAAGTGGATTTCGATTTGAATTGCAATGGACGGGATCGAAAATGAATCGACGACAGACGGAGTCGGTTACAAGAGAATCTCAAATCGGACGAACAACAAGTATTACTCGATTCTTTTAATTACAATGGGAAAATTACTGTAGAATAGAACAATAAATCAAGTGTTCGATTCAGGGGCGATCAACTTGTATAAAGGGAAGAATCGAAATACGATTGACTGGATGGTCAGTCGATTACTTGATTGATTAGGGGGTCGATTGAGTTGGTGAGTGGAGACAGTTGAAACGTAATCGATTGGAGGGTTAGTCGATGTTCTTATTGAAACCTATTCTAAAACGATAAATGAATTAATCGATTGAAAGTGGATTTATTAGAGGGAAGGGGACGATCGAAACTCAATCGTTATGTGAAAATGAAAATTATCGAAAATGAATTTTTTTTTTCAGATGATATATTATGGTCTCAAAAATGTTATCCCGAATGATTATGACAGATAAAAATTTCTAAATGTCACATTTTCGTTCTCTAGTTGGCAGCTGTATAGTCGCCATTTAAATTTTTTTTTCTCTTAAAAAATAGTTATAAGCAGATAATTATATATGTAATAAATGCCTTTTGTCCAAAATTAGGTTGATATAATAGTTTTCCCGGAAAAAATCTCAATAAACGCCTATTTTCGGCCCTCACACTGTGGCCCAACTCTTTAATAATGGAGAGACCATTCACAATCGACTGGAGGTTCAATCGATTCTCTTATTAAAAACGGGAAAACTATTCTACAACGATTAATTGATCGCAAGAGATCTTCCCTAATCGAAATTCTCTTGTAATCGATGTCGTCCGTGGTTGATTAATGTCCCATTTTATCGACTGAAATCCAAATCGAAATCCACTCGAATGGTAATCGATAAACTGAGCAGCTCGATTCTTCAATCGACTGTCGATCGAACCCCAAACGGAGATCCGTTAGGACATTGTAATATAGATAATCGTATATGAACCGTTTGCAGTTCCCCTGGAATTATCTAGATGAGAGGTACGCAATAATCGTGGAATACTACTAATTAATAGATTTATTATCCCTTCATGATGTCTTCATCCATAATTGACAATCCATTACGTAATTAATAATTTATACTGCGATATTATGGAAACTATTTATGAATAAACTTTATTGCTAACAATGTTAAACTAAGAAAACATCTAACATACAATCAGTGTTGACAAGTTCAAATAATTTATTCTCATAAGAAAATTATTTTCAGACTACGAAATTGTCGCAATCTTCAAAGTTGCTTAAACAATTAATTCTATTCTAATGATGAGTTATATGGCCGCTTGTTCAAAATGGGAGAATCACAGCATTGTTTCGCAAAACCCAATTTGGAAAATATACTATGCATTTTTTCTGTTTGTTAAACAAGAGAATGTGATGAGCTCAAAATTTGTAATTTGGTCACAAGATTTATGAACCGGTATTACTTGACCTGAGGACAGAAAGAAAAAAAATGTGAAAATGGATATTTAAAGACAAGATAAAGTGTAAATTACTTATACTTACGTAATCGACCTTTCAATTGTAGTCAAAATCTTCTATGGGTGTTTCACGAGATTCTGAATGCCGCTGAAATAATCAGTTTGGTTGACGACGATGGTCCTCGTCTCGACGTTTCAGAATTGGCATGTCCAGCCGGGGAATCCTTCAATTCAAGATAGTCCAGCTGGAGGTGCAACATCATCATCCTCGTGAAGTGAAATGAAAACCGTGGTTCGCGTGTGAGGAAAGTCTGGATGCTGCGTAAAGGTTGGAATCGCTCGGTATTGATGGTGCCAGCATTAGTGATGGCGATTGTGATTGTTTAGGATGAGATAACTTAACTGCGGAAGTGAATTTAATGAGATTATTGTCGTCTGAATTATAGTCGAAGTCCTTCTGGAGGCGTGATGCAGCAGTGGATGCTGCAGATGTTAAATCTACTGATGACGATGATGCTTGTGTTGGCGCTGGTGTCAATACCGGCTTACAATTAAGCCGTTTGGTTATATTATTTGGACTCACTTTATCATGTCCATTATTCTTTCGATGGTAATTTGATACGTTGTAAGGCATGAATTATACATCTTGTGGTGATGATGATGATGATGGTACTGAACCCGATGGTCCATTTGTAATAGACTCAAGCGAAATATCATCCTTTTCAAAGTGGAATCCGTTAAAGGCGTTTAGGAGATCCGGATACATTAGATGGGGAATTTTTTGGTGATGTTATATTTTATAGTGATTATGGTGCCAGTATTGACAATGACGATACGGATCGTTCAAGATTGAATAGTTTAGCAGAAAGAGATGAATTTATAACATCAACATCGGAATTGTCTTCCGAAGTTTTGTAGCCCCTTGGCGGATTCCTAAATGGTATAGGTGGCGATTTTTTTAATACTAATGGCGTTAGTGATGACGATGGTTATAGTAATGATTCAAGATTAAATGGTTTAGGAGTAAGAAATGAATTCATAACACCATCATCTGAATCGTCTTCTGAAGTTTTGTAGGCGTTTGACGAATTCCTAAATGCTGTGGATCTCGAATTGTTTTGTACTAATGGCAACGGCGTTGACGGTGGCGATAGTAATATTCCAAGATTCAATGGTTTAGGAGTAAGAGATGAATTTATATCATCATCATCTGAATCGTCTTCCGAAGTTTTGTAGGTGTTTGACGAATTCTTAAATGCTGTAGATATCGTATCTTTTAGTGCTGGTGGCACCCGTGTTGACGATGCCGACGGCAATATTCCAAGATCAAACGGTTTAGGAGTAAGAGATGACTTTCCAACATCATCATCTAAATCGTCGTCTGAACCCACATCATCGTATGACGAAAACCTAGACGCTATAGATATCGTATCTTTTAGTGCTGGTGGCGCCAGTGTTGACGATGACGATGGTAATAGTTTAGGATTAAATGGTTTAGGAGTAGAAGATGAATTTATGTCATCATCATCTGAATCGTCTTCTGCAGTTTTGTAGGCTATTGATGAATTCCTAAATGATGGAGATGTCGATTTTTTTTGTACTACTGGCAACGGTGTTGACCGTGGCGATAGTAATGTTCCACCATTAAATGGTTTAG
>JAPYZM010002163.1:0-14878 GCA_030522845.1 Psyttalia concolor
TGAATGGGCTGACTTTTGGGAGGATTGGAGTATTAATTATGTACCATCCATCTTTGTGTTGTCCATTGTCTGTATCTGTACCAACATGTGTTGTCTTTGCTGCCAGATACACCGTCACGTCCACGCCGTTGGCCCCGGATAACGCAAAGAGCGGTGAATAGGGTATTTAACTTGCCTTTCAAATCCTCACGGGCAGGCATCAACAGAACAGTGGCTCTCCGATAGGAATTCCGACCTGGGATCTGGGTGCTATGGGCGTGTGAGTCTACTAAACAATTACCGCAAAAAGATCACCGATGAGAATATCATAAAAAAATAGAATGGGGAATGCGTTATACATTTTCTCGTAGGACAGTGGGATTCATGATTCATGATTCATTCAGAATCAGACTGCTTAAAATTATCAATTACGAAAGGAAGACATCCAAAAGTAGACAATAACAACCCCACAAACAATCTGTCGCTCATCAACTTGAGTCTTCATGTTAATAACAGGTATTTCCGGAGTTATTTGATTGATACATAAGGATGGAAACCCGTTGGAATTATAATTCAATGTTTACACAACAAGAAGGCTTAAAGGACTATTTATAATTATTTGGACTGTCATATTTTTGTTTGTGATCATAGGCTGCGATCTATTTGTTCGAGATATTCTTTATAGTGATATTTCGATTTGTGATATTTTTAATGTGATTATTTTGATTGTGATAAAAAAGTCGTAACCGATTGGCCGGACACCACTTTAGCCAGGATGGATTAGCCAGTTGGATTTGCACCGAGTCTCCTGCGAAGGTCAGACAAGTGAACAGTAAATCACTGATTCAATGTGAATGAGCAATCCGTGAGTTTGTCGTTGAAGCCATTGTAGTCCTACATTTGAAAACTAGTCAGTCTGTTAGAAAATAAATCATGAGTACAGGTGATATTACCTAATTATCTTGGAAATCTCGGAAGTAAGAAGTTGATTTAATTTGTCTCCCATACATATTATCCGGGAATTTAAACTGCAGTCGGTTCAATGCCTGTGGCTTTTCCGGGTTAATGGATTACACTTTTCCAAGTCTTGAAACTTTGCGCAGGGAATGGAACGAGGATAGGGGGGATGATTTCAAACTGAGGAAAGTGGAAAGAGGATAACGGAAGTACCGGTGGAGAAACTTCAACGATGAGCATATTTCCTCGTGTATAGACTTTCCCTCGCTGAGCTTTTTGGCTTTCAAAGTAACTACCTCCACTGAAGTTGTACTAATTTAAATATCAGTTTGGTAAAGGGGGTGTAAAGCGAGAGGTATGGGGGAGCGGCTTGTAAATCTATCAGACGTGGGTTCAAATTTATGAGCCCGACGAGTGTGTATGGATGTTTTATTTAGTAGCTTGCACGCTTTTTTTTTATTTCACTTGCGCTCTTTTGAGAGGGAGAGAGAAATGCTGGCTGCGGAAACTAGGCGCTTGAGGACACATATAAGGTGCCTCATGAATAAAATATCAGCGCTAATGCCTCCAGACTCCGCTATGCGTTTTTCCAACTGAAACATGTGCAGTTGAGTCCTCCGGAACAAAGTAAACATGACAATGAGTGATTACTTGACGTTGTTCTATCGACAAGGTTTCTAGTCGAAAAATTTTGATGAAAAACCATTTAGAAATGATAAGATGTCTGTCAACTGAGGAAAAGGATTGTCAATGAAAAATTTGACGACAAAAAAATTTGTGCTCGTTAAAAAACAAGTACCTTTCTCGGCTAACGAAACCACTCGTAACCGTAAAAAAGTTGTACTGCTTAAAAATGCGAAAGCTCCCGCAAGTGCGCGGTTGACAGAGAGAGCATGTTCCAAGAGTTGTATCGAAGGGCTGCCCCTTTTTTTTCGTTGAAAGCCGAAAAAGATCCGGGGCGAATCTGCATTTTATTATTTCTGGACGGGTAGTTAAGCGAGTGTACTAAGGAGGGTTAGACATTGGGGAGGGCAAAAGACTCGGCTGCTCGTTCAGCTCAGATTTTAAACCCACCTCCCACCCTTTCACTCCCATCCTGTTGTCTCTACTTGTGCCTCCACTTCAGCGAGGAAGTCAAGACGCAAAAGAGGACTCGTGTCCAGGAAGCGAAGAGCCCAAGCGCCCGGATACGAGCGTCATTTGCATTCTAGGCTGTAAAGAGGCTAAAGCGCGATCGGTTCTCCTTCCCCTCCATCTCTTCCCTCTCGCTCCATTCTAAAATGACTTCTCTCCTGGATAAAAATCCCTGAAGCTTATGCTAGGAATAAACTCTGACCCGACTTATCCCCAGCCATTTTCACCGCTTATTTATTATAGAAAGGCGTCCTTTTTACTTCTCATATTCCCTCCTTCTTCATGATCTCACATCAAACTTTTCTCATATCTCCTCTCTCCACCCGCTGTTCCTTCTCTCTCTTTTTTTTCACAGCTCATTCCCATCCTTTCTTTTATCTTTATACTCGGTGGCTCACCACGGAAGCTAATTTCCTTTTCACATTCGATTTTCACGGCGGCCCGTTAACACCCCCTTCCTCGCGTGTCTTATACGCCGCGTTAGTAGCCACGGCAATAACTTATTGCACGTCGTGGCACTCGTCTACGACTCCTCACCCAGGCTTTATGTTATCCAACTGCCCTCTACATCAACCAACTCTCGATTTTTTTCTCCTCTCCAGCAGACCATCCTATTTTATTTCCAAACGCATATAATATTTATTTCACTACCCCTCCTGAGTTTATCACTCCATTGGCCGTTAACGCCTCCTCCATATACCACCATATACGGCTTTCACACTTGTCAAGGGTCTTCGATGGTAATATCAGTATTTCTCAATCTATTGTTTTAATAAAAACAAAAATCCGAGATTTATACTCCTCCGCCCGATTATTTACCATCGAATGAACCCATGAATTTGATAATACAGGGAATATACTGATCAATGTGCTCAATATTTGTGTGGAGAATGCTTTTAACGGAATTATCAAAGTTTAATATATATCCAGCAAATATTGATAAACCCATAACGTTTTCACCGCTCAGTAAATTTCAGTTTGCATTATCCCCCCATCCATCGGGAGAAAAAAAGAAGTCAAACTGACTTCTACCCAGTGGTTCCTCCGCCCTCTTTTTTTTCTAAAACATATACTAACGTGCGTTTTATGCTTTCGAAACTCGAGTTATGTGTTTTCCTTCTGCCTCCCTTCACCCTTCACCAGTGATACGTATTTCTCTTTGGTAGCATCTGCTGTGAGTGACAGGGAGTCGCGTAGTAAGATGTTGGAAGTGAAATAAATATCGTAAAAAAAATATGCCAGATAAATGCAAACAATTTCATCACTACGGGCTTTTTTGTTTGAGGGTTGAGATCGGGGAAAATATTTTTTTCCTTTTTTGTCGAGTAAAACTCTCAGGATGGGAGGGGGCAATAGGAGCGAGTGGGGGAGACGGAAAAAACCCGCTGCGTTATTATTCCAGAATTTTATTGGTTTTCGTTGCAATGATCGGACGCATTATGTGCCGTAAAACCCAAATCCAATTGTGTCAGGGATAATTTAAAGTGAAGGAGGACTCATCTGAGGAATGTTGGGCTGCCATAAACCTTGAATTTTGGAAATTTCAATGATCAATTAATGAGAAAAATTCAATCGTCCTCGATTAAATGCACATTTATCTTGAAAATCCAAATGGAGTTATTTTTCAATTTTAACCAAATTACTAAGAATTTTTTTCGCAGTACATAGGTCAATTTGAAGTACTTGAGTGAACAACTGAAAATTTTATCAGTAGTTTATATCATACAATGACACGGAGGCTGAAAAAGCTCCATGATCAATGGAGTCCATCTCACCTGCCGATGAAAATCGAAATCCTCCGCTTCTACGATTCATAACATTGTCCATTCCAACAATAAAAATAATACAATATTCGCAATAAATTCGAGAACCACGTATGTAACTAAAAAGTGTTCATGCAGTGAGAAGAATCCCTCCTTGCCATCATCACTATAACTTCATAGGCTGACTCAGCGGTGAGAATAAAACAGGCTGCCATCAAGGCGTTATACTACCAGTATTAAATAAAGAAATATAGCGTGGGCTTTAGTTTGACTATAGCACTCGTGCGTTAGCACTAAACAATATTACCAACCGCAGAATGATCCTGTGGCCAAGGAATAGCACATACAGGACTGGAAATAAAGAAAAAAAGGATAAAAGAAAGGAGGAGAATCAGATAAATAGAATATGGACATCGTTGGGTGGTGTTATGTGTTGAGGTCCTAGGGAGGAGTGTGCGGAGAATGACATGACGGATGGCCTTTACGAGGCAGTGATTTATTTTATTCATCGGGCAGGTGAGGATGGGTGTTGGAAACTCGTGTGAAATGAAGTGATTTGCCAACAAGCTAACTCTTGATTATCATCGACCTGACTATGATAAAGAAATCGTTAGATAAAATTCCGGGTAAAAGTGGAAAAGATCATCGCTCGGATCAACCTTCTGCATTGCATCAGGTGTTTCTCGCTTTTGAAATTGACATAGCCGATTGACTCAGAAGGAGAATAAAGGAATGATGCTCCACAAAATGTCAGACTCAGGTCCGCTCTAGCAGAAGCCCCCCAATAATTTTTAGTGGGCCTTACTCTACGGCAAAAGGTCGCATTTCCCATTTCCGAAAAATATCCTAGACCGGCGCCCGATAAATAGCTCATTCATCCCATTCTCTCACCAGACGTCGAAAATCATCCGCTGAGATATAAAATCCAGAAAGAGAACTTTGAACGGATGATTCCTGAAATTAATCTTCCGCAATGGCATTGCATCAAGTCCCAACAAAGCAACGAGAAATCCCAGGCGTTTCTCATTATTGAAATTGGGATGGCCGATGGACTGCGAATGAAAATGAGAGAAGAACCTCTGAAAAAAAAGTGTGAAATGATCTCCGAGTATTTCACGAGTGCTCTGAGCATTTCTCTGTCGTCAATGCGTCGGAAGAGAAGAATAAAAGTAGGAAAAAAAAAACATCCCAAGATATTCAAGAAGATGAGCACGTTGATATTCACGACCCCTTTTCACTTTCAGTAAAAACCTTCGGTTCCTCGTTTTAATTTTCTTCGCGGCTTGATTTCGCCCCTCGAGACATCGCACTCCCCCCTCCCCGTAGGACGTTGCGTCCTTTTTTCTCAAACATATTACGACATAACCCGTACTCTTATATTTTTCAACCCTCGTTGGCCATCGTGAGGCGCGGCCGCCTTCAAGGAGTGTAAAGTCTCGCCACCCTCGGCTTAAAAAATTGATCCGATATCTCGGTGTGTTGCTCACCCCCGCCCCCATCTTCCCGACTCTATCTCTCTCTCTCCCTCTCTCGTTTTCTCTCTCTCTCTCCTTCGCACTCCCTCTCGATCTCCCTCGGGACCCCGAAAGGGACAATACGACGCGAGACAGCGCGATACAAAGGAGCAAAGGGCTGGAGGGGTGGCGGGCGGTCGGAAGAATAGAGGCGATGAAGGGAACCAAGAGGGGCTTCGAGTTGTGCACACTGTCGCTGGCTGATACTTGAGGTGAACGACAAGGAAAAGAGGGACACGAAGAAATGGTGTAAGACGAGGCGGAGAGAAGGCCGATCCCGCCGCAGTGATTATATCCGACAAGCCCCCGAAAAGAAACTCGGGTGCAACCCCCCCCCCCCCTCCCCCCGCCATCAACTTGCTCCCTCCAAATTTCTCCAACTGTGTACATCGCGATCCCTTGCACTCACCGGTTAAAAATGTTTTAAACCATCCCTTCTTATCCGAAGCACTTATATTTAGTACGTCGAGATATCCTTTCTGCTTTTTCCTCTCTAGGTTGGGGCAATGTTACTTTTTTTCACTGTTCGTGCCTCTGGAGAACATTGAAAAACGACGAGGCGACAAGAATTCTCATCGTCTTGGAGATGTAAATAACGCACTTTGTGGAAAAAGAGTCTGTGGGATTTTATGGGAGGGGGTTGGGCGGGGGGGAACTCTTTGATGATGGGTTTGCCATATAATTCGAGATGATATTTTTTCTTTGAAGGGCTCCGGCATTATTCAGTGAATCTGTACTCGACTATTGTTGGGGATTTTCGACGTTGCATTTACGAGATTTTTTTAATCATGTTTCATCGATTGCGGGTGTAATTCCTGGGTACTCGGGGTTTTTCTGCGGAAAATTGCGGGGGGATGTTCGGTGAAGGGTAAAGATCGTGAATGGGAGGAAAAGTTTTAAATACAACGGAGTAGACTCGTTAGGAGGAGGGGAAGTTGGAGAGAGGTTTCGTGACCAACGGGACTCGGGGAGTAACGCTGCAACGCTCCAGGAGGTGGTTTTTGACCCAGTTTGAGATCTAGGTCGACAGCTTTTCTTCGCTTTCTTCAGTTTTTCAAACTGGATACTTGGTAGATCACTTGAAATTAATGGGGGAGCTACGCAGTTCGGGATTAATGATGTCTTAGTTGTTGATGTGAGTGGTGCTAATTATGTGAATGGTTCAGAAAAACATTTAATTTATGTAATGAGAGTAAATCGGGGCTAAAATTGAGAGAATAAATCGATGCTATTAGAATTCTTTTGAAAGTTAGGCAATAATTCCATTGAAATTTCCGATAACAATATGACCTTCTATTGATTTTTCAGGAAATTGAAATGGAAATTATAGCGGCAATTTTCACAAAAATTGTATAATTTTCACATTTCAGAATTCAAATATTTTTTCAGGAACGAAATAGCCGTAAATTTTACATAAAAATCTAGTTAAAGATCATACAATTTTTTTTCTTCACGTTTTAGAAATTTAATGATTAGTTTAACAGGGTCGTTAAGAGGGCATTTGCTCCAACAGATTCGAAAAACGAAAAACGAAAACATGAAAAATGAAAATGAAATGATGTTTAGTTTTCGCGGCGAAAACCAAACTGGCGCCATCACTTGAGCAAACATAGTTGCCCTGACTTCTCCTTAGCACCTTATTTCCATACGATTACAAACTCCAGTGAATGCACACCACCAGAGTGGTCGTACCTCCCGGTGTGTGGGCGACTGCGTGGCGCAAGTCGCGTTATAACTCACCGAGCAACTGAGAAATAGCAACGACTATTCTGGCATTGTGATGTTTTTTTTGCGAATTGTTGTAGACCTTTTTTGATTTGAATGGGGTCTCGACGTCTCGACGTGGAAATCTAATACCACGAGAGGACCATTTCGAATGAAAAATCCCCGAGGATTTTGCATTTGTATGAAACCGAGTGTCTCCGGGATTTCAAAGAGCATCAGCAGAATGAATATTTATATTATTCCCAGTGGTAAATAACCGGGAGATTATTATTTACATGTTTTCCATTAACAAAAGCGATTCGGAGGATTAAATTGTTTCCATATTTCATGGAATCAGCTGAAACTATTTAGAATAGAATTTTTTATTTTTTTTTATGAATCGCGAAACTCATTTCAGTTTACTCTTATTTATATTTTTTACTTTCCTCAAGTGTTATTGATCAATGCATAAAAGTATTTAGGAAAATTGAATTGTTTCTGTTTCACAAAATGAGATGAAAGTTTTTAAAATTGAATTTTTAATCTTCTTTACAAAAGACCTGCATCACATTTCTTTAGTTTAAGTTAGTTTGTAAGTATTAGTTAATTCGGCTAACCAATCTATACAGGTAGCTTGTTTACCTCTATAGGATTTGCTTGTATGGGTGTATGTGAGGTGGCTGGTTTCGCCTCCGAATTCTTGTAAGATGTAATTTTTTTTTCTTAAATAAATTTTTTTAATTCTTTAAATCCTTTAAACGCGAAAATTAATTAAAATTTCCTTTTATACTGTTTTGCCATATCAAAATGTCCAGAGCAATTCTGCTAATCCCTGATATTCTTAAATCGAAGAGTAAATCAACCCCTCGAGTTTACAATTTCCTCACCCCTTGTTACGTATCGATGCCTCGTTGGATCGTCAGACCCAAAAATGAAATGGTGCAGACGTAAAAAGAAAAGCATAATTACTATATAGGGGTTGCCATGGCACGACCCTAGCGTATACGTCCCAAGGGATCCTGAGAGGTAGCGAGAAAAGTTGAAGGGAGACAAAATATATAATTCGAGTGAGCGCGACTAGTGTAACTGATACGAGGCAAAAGGTAATAACGTAATAAGATATATCGTTTAATTTAATAACCTATCAAGAATATCTTTGTACTCTCAATCTCCTGATGTTATTCCACGGGTCGTTGCTTGAATTGAGATAAGTTGAAACTTGATCATAAATATCAGGAACAAAAGTCTGACAAAAATTTTAGTAGAGTTGAAACGATTACACTCCTCGTAATAAGTCGAGTTGTTCTCAACAAGTGGAGGGAATTCGACGGTTCGATTTACGGAAGAAATAGTGCGGTAAGACTGATAACAAGCAATTATTTGGAGTTTGTCTGGGGATAGGTGATTTAATGAGATACGTAATTCTGAGAGTCGAGTGCTTGACGATTGCCAATTATTTGGATTTTACTGGTTGAGGTAATGCCAATTCTGGGTAAGAGATTTCAGAATTCCAGACGTTTGAGTTTACATCTCGAGGAATCCGAAAAAATCGCGAAACAATATTTGCAATGAATTCGGAGCCTTTAAACTATAGGGACTACACATCTCTAATACAAAAAGAAAAAAAGAAAATAAACAAAAGACTATTTGGGCATTATTGGGACATTGTAAAGTTGGCTCTGGATATGGTCAATATTTGACCATGAGAATTATTTGAAATAATAATTTTGTGCTACTGAAACCGGCTTTAGCGATTGAAATCCTTCGTATACAATTACAGTTGATAGGGAGTATTTGCAAACGTGTTTACCAGCATTCAGATTAGACATTATTCCAAGTGTTGATTGTATCGTATCCCTCCAACCGCAACCAGAAGCGTGACGACAGGTCTCTACGAAGGGTCAATTAAAACTCGCTAATTAACTCGGGTTTTAAATTAATTAAGTCCCTCCATCTTCTTTATCCCGGCGCCTCAATTAAAATACAACGATGCAATGTCAAGTGCGTTCGCACGATCGATACTTGAAAATTCTAGTGGTTTGAATTATAATCTCAGAAATGAAGGGGGAACACAAATTTCAGGAACTACCATTTTTTTATTCGAGTTTAAGAGATGAAATAAAAAGAAGTGGCGGTCTTACCTGGATTCAACGAGAGGTTTTCACGATTTTTCCTCGCGGTCTGGCGATAAGGAGGCGGTTTATTTTCTCTCCACCTAAAAAAAAATAATAATAATCCTCGTAATTATCAAATCCTTGGCGACAAACTCCAGAAAAACTCTTGAAAGGATCCCCGAACTTGCTCATTACCGCGAATATCAAAAGAATTATTTTCCATTCCTTTTTCATGTCTTTTGTTGTGACAGTGATACTTTTAACAACCAGATAAAAAGGGGAGAGAGAGAGAGACAGATTGGAGGACTGCACACGAAACGACAAATTGTGAGGACGAAAAAGCCATATTCTTAAGGGCTGACAATCACGGAAAGGGGGCGCGATCGTGTCGAGAGAGCTATGTCAAAGGGCATAAAAAATTAAGGAATCCTTTCTTCTCGATACAACTCGTTTATGAGTCACGTGGATCTAACGAGATTATGAACCTTTTATCGTTGAAACAATGTTTGACGTGTTGGTGCCCAAGCGTTTACCCTGCAAATGACGCGATGGGGTGAAGACGTTAATTATCAAAGTTTACGAGCGCACCGCAGGAGCTGTCGGAAGGTCAAATTGGAATGCTAATTTTTGGCAAAGCTACCCTCCTGCCCCGATCAAACTTCATTTGAAACTCAAAAGCCGATTTAAAGTCGATAAAATAATTTAAGGCTGGACGAGAGTCGATAGTATAATCCCGTTGTAAAAAGTGAGGATTTTATAAAGTCTTAATTTAAGACGTTAGAAGCAAAAATGAGCCTTATCACACGTTGTTTTTCATCTAAATAGGAGGCGTTAGGAGTCATCAAATTTTTAACAACTTCTCTATCTTAATCGTCTCAGTGTATTAATTTAAACCAGACAAGGAACGAGAGAGTCTCTGAATCTCAAATGGATAATGAAAAAAAATTTCTCCCGTTCATCACCCGAGTCCTTCTCCCGAGAATGGACGAGTGTAAATAACCATGTATGCTCTGATGGTACATTTGTGGCTTCAGCTCACGCACGCTTAAACCCTCCATCATCTATTGTTTCTGGTATACACCCGCATATTAAACGCGATATATCTCCCTTGGACCCTTATTGCTGAGGGTAGTTTGTCATGTTAATTTCGCTCTCGCGAATTCGCAGAAGGGTCTTGCCCTTCGTTGTCGAGCTTTTAACGCACTACCACCGTCCCGCCAGCTTCTTTCCCATTCCTTTTCCACACTCGACAAAATCCCCAGCTCACACCATTCACCTAGTCCTCCACTCTCTTATACTCATCAGTCCATGACACAGCATCGAATAGGCAGAGATGCAAATCCGTCTGAGTCCACCGATGAAAGGGTTAACTCAACTGTCGGCCATTAATATGCTAATAGTTTTCGAGTTTCGAGATTCTGGCTTATGAGAGTTATTATCGGGGCGTAATGACCCGAAAACGCTTTTTCCGGAAGGGTTACTCGGTGGCTCCATTATTTATTGAGTTTTTTTTTCTTACCTCTCGGATCAGTTCGAATTAAATTTTAAATGAATACTTGACATTTTGGAGAAGTTATCCAATTGGTAAATTAAATTATTTACAGAATTTTTTAATTCTCTCTTCAATAAATCAACTCAAATTTCCTGCACTATTGAGTGTAGTTAAATTCTTTCTATCGAATTTTCATTGCTCAAATTTTCAATTTTATAGTACAATTTTCTTCGAGAAAAAAAGAAGAAAAATAGTATAAAAAAATTTAATAAAAATTCAAAATATTCCATTTATACCGAGAAATGATAGGATTTATTGATATCTATTGGAAATTATTCAATGCTAATAGTTTACAAATGCAAACAGAAAGAAACTAATGAGTCCTAGAATGAACCCCCCCCCCCCTCCCCCCCGATTTTGCTCGTCAACATCGGAGAATTTGGATTATCTCAAAAACTCACCCCGCCATGGAAAAACTCCTCTCATGAGGGTTAAAAGAGATATGTTTTACGACCCAGAGCTTTAAAATCTAAGGGGTGGGAGGGGGTGGAGGGGGGAGGGGATGGTGAATCTTGAAAACTCGTAAAAGCTAAATGAAATTCACGTGCTAATCCGACAGATGATTAAACCTTGGTTTACTGCCATACCAGAATTGTTACCAGTGAGATGGGACTATTCTCATGTAGAGAGTGAGGGAGAAATGCCAGTGAAAATTCCACCATCACATCCCGCTGGAAGCCCCGCTGTGTATCTCATTGCCTTTGTCACGTATCGTTTTTATTTAATTCTGAATTTCATTAGAGCCACATTCACCTACACACATACTCTGGAACAAATATTACACTGGAATAATATCAAGTGTCTGGTGTGTCGAGTTATTCAAATGAATTTTCCACGCAGACAATCCGAAAATGGAGAGTGTATGCTTTGGGATGAAGTACAAGTAGCCAAAGAGGACGTTAAAGACCGGCATATCCTGTCCTATCTCCTCGCAGCAGCCACAGTCTTTATGCGTAAGTCATAAACGCGAATTAATTTCAATCGGTCTTATGTGCCAGTGTCTTAAGCAGCTAGACACATTGCATTAACTTCTCCCTCTTCTGTGCCTAGTCTCCAGTGCTCATCCTAGAAACTCATCTTTATTATACACACATTCGGATATGTGAGGGATGAGGGGGAGCAGGGGGTTATGTACGTCCTGCAAAATCAAGCCGCGGGAGGGCGTTGAAAACATAAAACAATAATGGCGAAACATAAACGACGAAGCACTTAACACTTGGCACTTAAACAACTGGCAAATTGCTCCCTTGTCAGTTTGGGCTTTAAGAGAGAAATTTAGGTGTTGGTGAGGCTGATGTATATACCGCTGCCGCTGACGGTTGGACGACCCTTCAAACATGTATTCTTGCATGACAACGAGACGTGTGCGACCCCACCGCTGGAGGATTCCTTTGTTCTTTGTATGCTCATTGTCGCCCAGTGTAAGTGGCTGATTTCAGGGTGTTGACAAATATTTTTGGGAAAATTGATAAATAATATTTTTCGGAGTCTGGGGGTTGGGCGACGGAAGACCTGGGTGGGCACTGATATTTGACATTGAAACCCAATATTCTGGAAAATAGTTTGGTATTCTCTGGTAGTCTATCCGACATCCATACCTTCAAATTTTCAATTCATCAAATCGAGCCAGGACTCAATACAATCGTCCCAGAGCACTCAGACTGACAACTCGATGATTACTACAAATTCATTCATTCACCTAACCCGAATGAATTAAATCCCATAATTATATCAATCCATCCCAACATGTTATCCATCCGTTATTCGTGTCAATACAAACTACCAGTGCATACACCAACAATCACAATCACTCTCGCAATTATGCAGTCAGGATAATTGGAACGAGCGTGCACGTGCAATCTCGGCTTTATCACGGTCATCTGGGTGAAAATTTTCCTTTCACAACTGATTTACGAGCGCTACATTGGCTGGTGTTTGTATACGTGGGCTACAATTTTTCTCCATTTGAAACTTTGAATTGGAAAATTCGTAAATCCCCGATTCAACCAGTTGATTGGATGCACTGGCTGCCAGTCCATCCTGTGATTTGGCTTTTATCTGAAAAATCTCGGGTGATAAATTTATTTTTTTTCCTCGTCCCTTCATATGAGGCGTAATGAAAGTCAAATAGTGGTTTGGCGAACCCCTCGAGAGGAAAAAGAACGTTTTAAAGCGGACAGGGTTCTTAGGGAGCCAGGGGGGCATATGGTGCTGGGTTGGAGGCTTGCACGTGTGTAGATGGCGGGAAAAAAAATCTATACAAGCAATCTCGGGACGCTGGTGTAACCGAGGAGGGATCATTCTCGATACTACTGTCACTGATGCCGCTCTTCCACCCCTTATTATCACCAGAAGCCTTGAACACTTGGGCGCCGGGTATTGGGGGTTGACGCTTTTTAATTTTACAATATCCCCATAAAATATTCCACCATAACAGTAAAAGTGTTTGCGGGGCGCGCAGAATGTGGTGCGGGCTAAGCCGTGATTTGCGAGCGACGATATTGCCCCCCGGGATGTTCTCCAGAAGGTTTAGCCGGCGTTTAGTAGCGACAATCGAATGGAATAAGATTTTCAGTACCTGCTGAATTAAATTAAAATGGAAATCTTAATATATTGCAGAGCCGGGGGTTCAATTAGAGAATGCGGATTATTTGCTGGATTTTTTTTCAGTTTTATTGCCGAGGAATTGCCGGTGACGGCAGTTGGAGCAAAGTCGATGCCGATGTCGATGGCTTATTCTACACAATTCGATTAGGTACTCTGGAATGTTTCCGGGGAGGGAGGAAAGTGGTTCATTAGAGAGATATGAGAAATTCCGGTGATACTCTTGTAAATTAGCGCAGACAATCTCTCTTTGTTGTGCTTCGCATAAAGGAATAATTTGATATCTTTTTATTTGCGAGGTAATTAAGTGAGTCACTGTGAAATTCCTTTCCTATTTGTAATTGCAGGTTCTATGAAATAATGTAAATAATTTGAATTGCAGTTTTTGTGACCCTAAATTAGAATACAATAATGTAACGAAAAGGGTCCTAAAGTTCAAAATAATTTTTAATACTGGCACGCAGTTTATGTTACACGTGCGTTGTTTTTAGGTGTGCTAACGCGCCATTATACATGATATCAAAACTGTGGAATAATATGTCACAACTGTTGAATAATCTACAGTTACACTCGGAGGACTTGTTTACAGCTGACCTGTCAGTGCGCCATCTAACAGTATAATACGAACGCAAGCGGGCATCTATACGATACTGAAGGCAGCGTTACTGATCACTTCTCTGGGTACCCCTTCGCGAAATCTTCATTTGTAATCATGGCCCCCACTCCTAAAAGCAAAGGAAAAAGTGACGTTGACTTTAGATTATCAACGCATAATCTCAAGTTCAATCATCTGCAATCGTCACTGTTTCATTACATCAATACGTCTCGTAATTTTCTATGTTTGCAACTTAATTAAAAACCTTTATTTATAAAGAATGGAAAAGGGCGTTACCAAATTGATGGACTGTGACATCGATCTGAAACTCAATTAATTCGCTTTCGATTATCGTTTCGGCCTCTGCGGGAGTGTCTAATTATCAAGACACTACAAGTTGCTTGTGCTATACTATGTTAAAGTGCGTAATTTTTTCTTTGTTAATTAACCTATTTAAGTAAGGGCCTTTTAAGAGTATATAAATGAATGAAGTATTTATTCAAACTAACGAACCTGAAGAAACTGCTCAAACAAAACAGTTTTTAATACCTAAAGTAACTAATGTATGGAACATTAATTGCGCAAAAAAAATTAATTCTAACTTTCCAAAATACCCAAATCGATCAATCTAATTTGAAAAAGAAAAATTAAAAGAAGTTGTATGCTATAATCTTGTTTTATTCTAATATTTGAAAACTGTTTTCTTTGAAAGCTTTACTTAGTTTTATTGCTTTAAACAAATGTTTCATTCATTTATGAATTTAATATGATTATAAATTATGTAAATGCAAATGTAATCAATGTATTATGTTTATGCAAATGTAAATGTACAGTAAATTCATAAATTACACTTGTAAAATTAATTCATTAAATAGATGTATAAAAACAATGGAGTCGCGCAATTGTAACAAAGTAGTATATTTTTCATCTCAATGAGTCGGAAAAGCACTTTTCAGTCACTC
>JAPYZM010002164.1:0-14870 GCA_030522845.1 Psyttalia concolor
TGCATCGAATTCACGAGTTTTTATATTACTCTGTTTATTCGATTGCATCAGGTCATTGTCTTTGTCGCGCACCTGTGAAGCATCGGGTGACGTCTCGAGTCAGTTATCTAGATAACGTCGTTGAGTATTTCGACGTTATTTAATATTTCTTCATTCTCTGTTGTTTCGAATAATACGTACCACTTTCGTCACTTTGTTATCCGAATGATCAGAGAGATTTTATAATGTTATTTTGGGGCATAACAGGTTGAAAAGGATTCACATTTTGTCATATGATTTCTAAAGCTGCTAATGTTAGGGGCTTATAAAATTCGTATATTAGCTCTTCATTCAAAACTATCGAACCTACATTTTTTCATTTTGTGAAACTCAAGCCCTGGGCAGTTGAAATGGGTGTATATTTATTCATCCAATTTCGGAAACCATTAGTATTCAAGACGGGAGAATCCCACAAATGTGAAAGGGAAGACTCCCTAATTGAACCGCTGTAATTGAGTGAGTGATGACCTAATGAAAATGCATATTGATTTCTTTTACCTTGACATATAATAGGAACGATACAAAGAAATTCATTAACGGAGAAACGCTACGGAAAAAAAATGAAAAGAAAAAAGCATAACTAAAAAAGCATCAATGCAGTAGCCGCAATAATAAAACAGAGAACTTTCATATGGAATTGGTGAATATTGAATCGAAAATAATCCAATGAAGTCATGTTCCTATGTACGAGTAATCAACGACGTACGGGTAATCTATTACGATATAAGGACAGTAGAAAGAGGTTTGTGTTAAATGTGAAGTTAGAAAACGCAAAAAATTAGTACATCCAGAACTTTGAGATCTTCTATTAGAAAGGATTTTAGGGAGTAAACTGGAGGGCATTGCTATGAAACAACTGAAGTATAGGACTGGTACGTCATACGAGGAATTGAAAACTGAATTAGAGTCTCGTTTCGCGAAAATGAAAAGTCTTGTGGGGCTTCAAACAGAATTCAGTAAATTGGAACAGAGAAAAAATGAGGACGTCACAAATTATGTACCTCACACCGTCGAAGTCACTCTAGATTTCCTGAATGGCTTACTAAAGTTACACAATGAGTTCACTGACAGGGAGAGGTTAGCCTCGAAAACTCTCATGATAACTGCGGCTAAACTGATGTTCGATCGGGGACTTCATGGACAATTGCAGATTTTAGTACGAGCACATAATTACAAAACACTTCATGAGGCCTGTGTGGGAGCTATCGAGTTGGCGAAAACTACCACTGGTGCTCCTAGAAGCAAAAACGGAGGTGTTATTGTGGCGCAGAAAACATTGAGTGGAAGTGATCGTAATTCTCAGAGCAGATTTTCGACTGTAAATTGTTTCACCTATGGACAAGTGGGAGATCGCTCAAGGGAATATCGAAATGGAGATCAGCGCAAATCAACATTACCTGTTGCGTACGAAAGACGCAGCGTCAACACTTTCGGTTCTGTTTGTAAATATTGCCGATATGCGGGTCCTGAAGCTGATCCGCAGAAAATTCCTGCGGATCTCGTGAAGTCTCATCCTGTTAAGCAGAATAGTAATTCAGGTAGTAATTATACTAACCTGAGTCAGAAAAAAAAGTTGACAAATCTAAAGATAAAAAGGTTTTGCCTGTCGGATCTTATTAGGTCATGATGGTGAGGCCTACATGGAAGCAAGGGAAAAATCTTCAAGGGAACAACAGGACGATGAAAAAACCAGCGCAACCAGGGGAAATGAAATCGCAGATTTCGTTCACTGCGGGAGAACTGGAGATGCCGACCTTGTTCTTAGCGGATTCTGGAGCGAAGACTTCTCTAGTAAGGGTGGACAAGCTGGCAAAAGGAGTTGAAATTACCTCAGGGAGTCGAATATTGAGGGGCATATCGAATCACGACTTCGCCACCCTGGGAGAAGTTATTCGTTATCTGGAAGTTGGCAAGAAAAAGTTGGGGCATTAGTTTCAGATCGTTCTTGAAACTTTTCCTTGCATTGGAGAAATTCTAGGAGAGGATTCCGTGCCTTCACTTAGCTTAAAGGTCGAAACAAGTCATGAGAAAACCTTGGTGATCAATGGGAATCGGTTTGATTTGTTTCACGATAGAGCACCAACTAGGATGAAAGCTAGGAGTGCGGTTTAACTGCAAGTACCTACGCGAAGCTGGGAGACTGATATTGTCCATAAGAAACGGCTAACGGAAGATGTTTTCATGGGGGAATGTCTGACGAAGGTCGTGCACTCGCTTCTATGATAAATACCAGTAATAGCGCTGTGCTCATCAATTTACCGACGGTGAAGGTCGAGGAATTGTTATTAGAGGGAATGATTATCTTCCTAAGGGAGACAAAGAAAGGCGAGGTTAAATTTCGCATTAAATTATTGCGCGAGAATTTGAGAATCGTTCATCTGAATGCTGAGGAAAAATATTCTCTTCTGAAATTCTTGGAAGGATATAACTCAATCGTGCAACTATCGAGAGATCCTCCAGGAGTTATTAACCACCCAGAGCATGAGATTCCATTGAACCCGGGGACAATACCAATTAATGTCCAATTTCATCAGTTACTGGAGTCGCAGATGGAAGAAGTCGATCGTCAGGTCAACGAGATGTTGCGGAATGGTATGATGAGAACATAGATTTGTCAGGGAAGGTGAAAATCCGCGTTGTGGTGGATTTTCGACGCCTAACTACCAAATACCGCCGATATACTGGAGCGATTGGGAAATGTCGAATATTTGTCAATGCTGGATTTGGCCTCAGGGTTTCATCAAATGCCTGTGAAAGAAGGGGATCACCGTAAAACTACTTTTTCTACACCGTATGGGGACTATGAATTCTGTAGATTGCCTTTCGGAGGTCAGGATGGGCCTGCAACATCCCAAAGGTTCATGGATTCTGTCCTGGCTGGAGTTCAAGGAATTCGATGCTTCGTTTATCTGAATGACATTGTAATTTTTGAATCCGATTTACAAAGACATAACAAGAGGCGGAGGGAAGTCTTGCAGTGCCTAAAGGATGCCAACTTGAGATTTCAACCCGATAAATGAAACTTCTTAAGGAAGGAAGTCGGTAACTGGGACGGTAATCAAGATAGGCGACAGCGTATCGAGTCCAGTTGACGTTTTACCGGTGTGGCGAAACAGGCCGATGCTGTCCCGTATAATATACACGACACAACTACTCACCGAATGGGTTTTATTTTTGTTCTCATAACACGAGTATTTTTGATGGAATCCGTTCTTAGTTACATTATACAGGGTGTCCCTCAACTGCGCACTTTTCTCTGGGGGGTGCATGAGGGATGAAATTTGAAGTCGAAAGATCCTTGGCGATTTTGCTGTCCGACGCACCCCTGCGGAGTTATTCAACTTTTTTTGTCGGTCAATTACAGCGTTGCTCTGCCCACCTGGGCGGGGTTTCTCAACTCAGTGGTTTTCGAGTGAGAAACATGGCCCTGGTTGAATTTTATGTCAGGACGTAATTATGGGTAGACTCATGAGTCCAAGTAGGTGTTCAGTTCCAGGTGCAGGTTCCAGAACCGTTCCAGGTGGCCGGTTTCAGTAGTGTTCGGCGTACTTATTTTAGTACAGGAACCGTTCCGAATAGACGGCCAGCTCTGGCAACTGTTCTAAGAGGAGATACATGTTCCAGAACTGTTCTGACAATACCTTCAAGTCCAGGAACTGTTCCAGGTAAAGGGTGAGGTTCGGACATGGCTGCAGGTAGATCTCCATTTTTGGGAACAGTTTCGGGAGAGTTTTCTTTGTTGACAATTGCTCCAATGGGCTATTTATGTTTGAGAACGATTCCAAGAGCATGCTCATGTCTGAGAACTGTTCCAAAGATATGTTCATGTCTGAGAACGGTTAAGAAAATCAATAATCATTTTCAATTGGAATAAATGACCTTACAATAATCTGGAATAGACCTTGAAATGCGGTGATTAAATAAATTAACTTTTCATTATATGGTGATAATTATATGGTTCTTTGGATTATGTCAGGGCGCGTATTAAAGCCCAGCCACAAATAAGAGCGTACAGCGTAGAGTGCTGGAAAGAGCGTACGTTATTTGGTAAATTTTAGGAAAGACCGTTCATAATTCTGGGAATGAGCGTTGATCAGTAATAATCAAAAAACCATACGACCGTGTGCTTAGAAAAAGTTCATTAAAATCATAAAAATTTTATTCTATTCGATGCTGAAGAATTTAGGAATAACAAAGCAATAGTTTTCTCGTTTTGGGACGCTACTATTAGATCAATAATAATTAATACATGAAAATTGAGGATTCAGTATGTACAATGACGTCACGTGACACATATCCGACAATCCCGCGGTTTTCTTCGTATTATTCTAAAAGTATATATATATTAATCGCTCGATTTGTCTTCACCCAATGAACCACCGCAAGTACGTTGATGCTGCAGCTGCTGATATCTTTTTTTTCTTCTCACTTCAAACTTGTTGTTTTTTCCTCCAATTCCCAATTTTTATCAAATTCTCAATGCAAACGGTATATTATAAATTCACGTGAGGAAAATTCACTTGGCGCGTTGTTTAAAAAACGACAGATTTTTTTTCAGTAGACCAATGCTATTAACGAACGAAGGGCTTGGCGTTCTTTTGATTTCACGTTTTTTTTGTGAATAAATTGGCGATATATTTTTTTAAATTATGATCAGGACATAAAACGTCGACTTGGCCGAATTTGTTCACAAAAGTTTTTTCGTGATTTTTTTGAAGGATTACATAGGATGGTATTAAGGCAGATCCTAGTAAAAAAGAGGCAGTGAAGTAAAATGGAGGCATGAGAAGGAAATAATGTCCTCCCTAGCATTAGCAGGGTATTACCGGAAATTCATCAAGGACTTTTCAAAAGTTGCTAAACCTTTGAGTTGCTGAAAGAGGACTTGAACCTGGCGAGAAATGGAGCAAAGCGCCTTCTACACTCTGAAAAGGGCTTTAATGACGGCGCTAGTGCTGTAATATCCTAACTTCGAAAAACCGTTCCTACTCACCACGGATGCGTCAAAGAAAGTTATAGGTGCTGTACTGTCGCAAGGAGAAATGGGCAAAAATTTACCAATTGCCTTTGCTAGTAGAACCTTAAATAAGGCAGAGCAGAACTACAGCACCATAGAAAAGGAACTTTTGGCTATTGTTTGGGGAGCTAACCACTTTCAACCTTATTTGTATCGTCGTAAGTTCATCGTGGTAACGGATCGGCGTTGGCGATGAATATTCAACGTAAAGGACCCAGGTTCAAGACTTATACATTGGCCAATTAAATTGGTGGAACATAAATACGAGACGGTAGACAAACCTGGTAAATGAAATACTAACGCTGATGCATTGCGTAGAATTAATGTTGTAAATCGAGCGCAGGCAAAAGCGCAGACGAGTCCGTCGAACTTCGAATATGACGACGGGGTTGTTACACCTGCTGACAAGGAAATTCAGGGGATATTACGAAAATATCATAACACGCCGTTTGCTGGACATCCCGGTGTAAGGTGAATGTACAGTCACTTGAAACAAAGATATTACTGGAAGGCGATTAAATCCGATAGGGAGAAATACGTGCGAAACTGTGAGGAATGGCCAATCAATAAGTTGGGGAAAGCCGCAAGAGTACCCATGATTATCGGAGAGAGTTCTAAAACAGCGTTTGAGCAATGTGCGATGGACATCGTTGGACAAGTATATCTTAACGTTTCAAGATGCTCTCATAAAATTCAGTAAGGCTACACCCATCCCGGATCAGGAAGCCAACCCGATGGGCGGGCATCTGCCGAGATCATCTTTGAGTATGGTACATTGCCCTGATTGCTCATAGACTAAAGACCGAATTTTCTAGGGAAGATATTTCGCAATGTCTGCAAACTTTTAAGAATTAAAAAGATTCAGTCGACGGCTTATCATCCACAAACAAACGGTATCGTCGAGAGGTCACATCGCACCCTGGCAGAATACCTAAGAAGCTTCATTTAAGAAGATCAGTCGGATTGGGATACATGGTTGCTATACGCACTATTTGCGTGTAACACCACTCCTCATATGGGTACGAAAATGACGCTATTTGAGCAAATTTTTGGCAGACGAGCTGAGTTACCGACGGCTGTCTGGCAGCTGTCTCGTTTGACTTACTGCTAGGATGACTTCACTCAAAGGCTTCGTGAGAGGTTACGTGCGGTGCACCAGGAGGGAAAGGAAGCTCTCGACAAAGGAAAGATTAAAAGCAAAGTGCAATACGACAGGACATCGCGGCCTAGCGGTTTAAATCGAAGATAAAGTGCTGCTGAAAAACGATGTCCTACGACGTGAAAGATCAAAAAAGTTGACACAACCCTGTATAGGCCCTTATGAAATTATCGAGAGGACTGGTGATGTTAATTATAGCATCAAGTCTGGGTGCAAGCAAAAAACGCTGAGAGTCCATGTAAACTGACTTCTACCCTTTATCCATGCATGACTATATGGACGCCAGCCTCGAATAGATTTATTTATCCGAAACCTGAAATTTTCCATCTAAATGGTAAGGGATTTTTCATGGCGAAAGTACGATTAACCTTACAAATCATTTATTTAAGTAAATTAACAAAGGTAAGGTTAAATTACAGAGAGATTATCGCGATGACGAATGTGCCAATTCCATCCCAGGAAAAAGAACTCCGGATTGTCCCAGCAGTAGCTGTGGTAAACAGCACATTTCGTTCACGCACCTGCAAAAATTGGGGCACGTGGCATGGCCGAGGGGCTGGAATTTCTCCAAAGAGGCCGCGAAGATTGAAGACATCTTGTACTTCAGCTCCGATGTCAAAGTGAATGGGGAGATCCCAAAGGGCGTTCAGGTCCTTTTTCCGGGCATTTCTCCACCGCTTAATCTGGGCTTTGCATTCCACATTGATGAATCCGGGATGACGGAGAAACCTGTGACACTGAAACCGACAAAAATCTGTGGAAATCAGAGAAAATAGAAGCTTGGCAAGTCAAAGAGGAACAGGGTGACAGGAGTGGAAAGTAGGTATTCAAACTTACCAGAACTTCGAACACAAACAAATCTAAGGCATGCAGGCAAACGCATCAAAGGCATTGACGTATGGATGTTCTGTGGTGGGCTGGCCCGATACAGGCGCTCCGAGTCTATCCCAAACAGATCTTCTGACCATTGAGTGGTCCATGTGAGAAGTTCTCACCCGGTCAACGCGGATGCTGGCATGAGATGGGCAGATACGAGCAGAATTCCCGAATTTGTTGCACTTGAAGCATCTTGCAGGAGCTTCGGGGATATCCGGTGCAGGGGGAGGTGTCACACGCCGGACTTCCTGCAGATGCTACAGTTGGAGGACAATCTGCACTGTGCAAATGGACATTTTCGGAAACCATATCCGATTTTTCTACACTTGAAGCACTTTCCGGTGTTCATAGCGACGATTTGATTGATATTAATCTCTTCACTGAATATTTTGAGGAGAGCTGTGATCAAAATCGGGCGACAGCCACTTTTATGTCTGGGGGTGCTTGGTCATAAAAGATGGCAGCCAGAGAATTGGCAAGATCGTATACGTCAGATATAGTTGAAAGGCTCTGTGGACTTCCGTGTTTGCCAATCGACTCGATCAGCTTTTTTTTTGTTGTATGGCTGATGTTACGGAGTATCGCGGAGGTACGGGGGGAGGGACATATAATAGAGAAATGCGTTCACACTACTGAAATTTTGATTTTGAGCCTATCGAAATTTGAATTTGGTGTAATCAAAAAATCCTAGCTCCCATCCAAATTAATATTAAGGAATAAAACAACAACTGATTGATGATGGATTTACCAAATTCAACCATGTGGCACCATCTTTCGCAAAGAGAAGGGTACTAATCCTGATCTGGCGTCACTGAAATCCGCTGATCTATTATTATTATTATAAGTTATCTCTACAGTGACAGCTGATCACATAAAAAATTAGATGTAAGAATACGCCGCGAATCATGTTTATTTCCGGGTGAAAATATTTTTAGAATATTAGTAATTATAGTACAGAGTCCGGTAACGAGCGTTATTTCTTTCATTTTCTGTCTGTGTGCAGCGCAAAATGGGATCTATGATCAAATTATTCCCCCCTCCCGGCGCCACTCTAAACTCCATGGCTAATGGTCACTCTCATAGGTAAATCACGAAGTTTTTAGTTGCTCATACGAAACTTACGTCTCAATAATAAAATGAAACACTCTTTACCAGCCTTCAATTATTTTTTTAGTTTTTTTTCATTATAAATTCGTACTTGGCGGCACACTCATTGCGACAAAATATTACATCGAAAACGTATAGATTATTATCTCGGGAAAAATATTTTTTTTGAACATAGATAACGTTCGAAAAGATAATCGATCCGGGCCTTAAGTTTCTTTAATTATAGCCTACGTTTCAACAACAATTGTTGTCCTCTTCAGGGCCTAAAAAACAATTGAAACACTATATGTAGTTATTGCAATGAAACATCAACAGATCTAACCAAGTTAAACACATGGCGAAATATCTACCAATAATTAAATTTGATTAAATGAAACCTCTTGTTTTCTCGGAATAAATAAAATAAAAATGACTTAACGAAGATGACTTAACGATGACTTAACGAAGAAATAACAATAAAATGTCAACTCATAAAAATTTTAAAACAGTAAAATAAATAAAGACTATCACAAAATGCTTATTCTAATAAATACGTCGGACTACACTAATAGATATGAGTAAGTACAACACCTGTCCTATTCTATAACTAACCTAAACGACAAAAATCCATGACTCAACGGCTATTGCGCTATACAAAAAATTCAATTTCGTTTAGTGTAAAAATAATAAAAAACAAGCCACTATCAAATGTCAATAATTGTTTTATACAGCCAAGCTAGCCTTTTGGTGTCAACTTTGTAATTTACCGTTTCCTGCCTATTTATATTAAATGATTTTTTTCTCCCCAGCGACGTGTAAAGTTCGGCGCAGCTCCCTCCGCGGAGGGAGTAAAGTGAACACTTCCTTCTCTAGAGAATGGGAAGGAAAATTTCTTTGCGCATACGTCACCGACCTAGCAGCCTGTGTATATTAAGTCACGACGACGAACATTGGACGACAGCACAAGTGCAAACATAACCTATTCTATCCATTCTCGTTCAAGAGCAATACATCGAAAAATCAGTGCAATATTTCAACAAATTAGAGCAATGAGCTCTTCAGACGATGACAACACAGACAGCGATGAAGTTAAACGGAGTTTTGAGGAGCGAGCCTAGGAAATTGCAGGGGATTTATATCCAAAACAATCTAAAAACAAATAAAACAATGCTGAAATAAACAATGTTCAATGCTGGGAAGAGTTTGAACACTGGCTGAAGAAAAATAATTCGAGCAGTCTTGAGGAATCGAGATTTCTAGTATATTGTAAGGAATTAGCCAAGAAGTATAATGCCGCCATACTCTGGTCGAAGTGGTCAATGTTGCGAAGCACATTAAATATAAAACATGGAATTGACTTGCACCAATATAAAAAACTCAAGGTTTTTGGGAAGAAACAATCGAAAGATTATCAACCGAATCAAGCTGCAACTTTCTCTTACCACACAATCAAGCATTTCGTCGACGAAGCTCCGGATATACCATACTTGGCATTGAAGGTTAGGATCTCCGGTCATCTATTTTTTTTTTTCATTCATTCATCACCTCAATCTTTCTTCTTTTTTTAGTAAAATACAATTCAATATTTACAGCACCACGGCGAATTCATTCGCAACTCTATTTACAGAATATTTACAATTTTTCTCTAGGTTATGGCAGCCCTCGGTATTTGTTGTGCAATGAGATGTAAAGAAGTAGGTCTCCTGAAGCCAAAGAATGTGACTGACATGAATCCCCAAAAGATTCCTTCATTGCCAAAAAAATTTTTCATCGAATTCTATGACTCAAAGGATGAAACCAAACTTCGTCAGTATGTGGTTGGACGACCATTTTATGATGTTATCACAAAGTATGTGAATCTGAGACCACCAGATGTACCTGACCTCAATTTCTTTCTAAAATACCAAAACGGCAAAATCATCCGTCAAAATATCGGGAAAAATGCAATTGGGGCAGGACCGAGAACCATCGCTGAATGGGCCCAATTACCGAACTCCCAAAAATTCACAGGGCATTCCTGGCGACGGTCAGCAGCAACATTCGTAGCTAACGCTGGAGGGACGCTACTCGACGTGAAACAAATCGGGAAATGGTAATCAGACGCCGTGGCCCAACGCTACATATCTGACAATGACACAAATCGGTTGAAACTTTTCAATTTCATAGTTGCAAATGAAAACCTGGATGGAGCAGACTCACGCATGTATCCGAATTTTACTCAAGCTGGTAGGAGTCAGAGGTAGGCAAAAATATAATTTAGTGATATTTTCACTCAAAATATATTATTTTAGAGAAATCATATTCAACCCTCGGGAGAATAATCAGACTAGCATTTCCCACAAGCTTACAACCCTCGCCTTCCGCTCGGGTCAGGAATTTTGCACGTGGCGATGACTTGTCTACTTTTCCTCCCTATGTGAGAAATATACTATGTCTGATTTATCATTATGATGATGATAAATAATGAATAATGAATATTACTCATTTGCCGATATCCGGTAGGAATACAGATGGTCCCGAGCCAGCATTTAAAAAGCCAAAGGTTCGCCAAAGAATCTCGCAAATCACAACGAGACCGATGATGGCTGATACTGAAGGTAATCACAGGCTGTGGAAGTTTCTGATGAAGTCTGGGGTAAGGAGAACGACGAATGGTGGATTAATTTCGCTGATCGTTCAGCGTTTCTTGGAACTCCTGAGAAGGGCAGAAATCCGGATGAAGAAAACGTTGGAATTGAAGGAAATCCACATGAAATTTTCCCACTGTACACCCTAGATCATGACATGACAAAAAAAAACTCAACAGGCCACCTGTTCCAATCGAGAATCACACCAAAGTTGACTGCAACGAAACCATCGACTGCACGGCAAATTGATCTTCACAAAACTCATACACCACCACGAGATAATCTCGTGATAAAGAATCCTACAGACGAACGAAATCAGGAGACTCTCCATCGTAGCAGGCAAATGTCCTCAGTGATATCGAACGATCTAATTGAACGTGTACAAAGTTTTATGACAGAAGACTCCAGAATAACATTTAGCAACTGCACAATCGACACCATTACGATTCATAACTATTATAAGGATAAAGAAAACGCCAATCCAAAGGATTGAAAGACTATTGTTGATAATGTATGGGAAAACAAAATGAGAAATGAAAAACTTGATCTAGATTAAGATTTGATTTGAATCAAACGGTTGTTAGTTTTTTTTTCATTGTTTTTTCATCCTCGCAATATTTCGGTCATAAATTCGTCGAGTGTAATAACTGCATCGTGTCTAGATCGTCATGTGCATCATCTAATATCTCGAAAATGACGGATGAGAATAATATTCGTTAAGACTTTTTTTTCGAGCTGATATTTTGCTCTACAAAAGGGTCATAATGCTCTCATTTATTTATATATTTCGGGTCAAGGTGTAGGAAGAATGCACTTATCCTTGTTTATTAATTCACGTCAGATTTTTTCCTCATTAATTGATGGTTTCAATGTAATTCTGTATATACATAATGGACGAGAATTCCAACCATCTGCTGTGTGATGTTATAAAATGGGTTCCAAGAGATTGCAAAAGCCCCATCAATGTGTGTGTCAAATGTTTAACGCATGCGCACGACATATTGCAGGTTATGTAATATAGGAATTGGTTGTAGGATTAATTTAATACTTCAATTCTTTAAAAAATGTAATGAACTTTTCACATCGCTGGGAAAAAAAATAGTATGTGCTCCACGGGAGTAAAGAAAGTCATTGTACACGGGCGGCAAACCTAACGGGTGTAACAATGACTTTCATTCCTCCCTAGGGGCACTATATACTATTGATCATTCTTTTCGATCTGCTCACTGCTTGGTCAATTATTTTGGCATTTCGAAAATTAAAAGTATGCGTCTCTGTTTTCACGTGATCTGCCAAAGCTGTATGGTAAGCATTTGGATTTTTTTCGCTACGTATATGCTCCTGCAATCTATTTTGAAAAAACCTGGCTGTTTTGCCAATGTAAGATTTGTTACAATTGTTACAATCTATCTTGTATGTCACATTCGAGTTGTTCTCTTTTGGAATTTCATCTTTGGTCGTACCCATTACATTTTTTTATTTAAAATCCACTCTAGGAATGACCTTGAGATTGATGTTCTTTAATTGTTTTGCAATCTTAATTTATCCTGATCTTTTCGACGTGGCATTAATTATATTTAAAGAAGAACAAGGTTGCTATTTGAGGTTAATTTATGTGATCCCATTTTCTTTCATGATAACTTTAAATTTTGAGACTTGTGGGAACGAGAGATTAACGCCCATGAGAGGCAAAGGAAACAAATAAGTACTCGAATATGCTCTTAAATCATAAGGAGTAGCCCACTTATGGGGGAAATAAGTAATAACTAATAACCCTAATAATCCCACCGACGGGAAAATAATTACTCTACTCAACCCAAAATACGGAGGGACCTATAGCCGTATTAAGGGACCCCGAGAATTCCTTGACTGCCCAGCCAAGAATCTGGGAAACCGATATTATTAGAACCATCGTCGCCAAAATCGATATTGGGTGATGTCACCTCCGTGGAACGCGCTATCCCTCGCTCGACGAAAATCATCCTGATAGCTCTCTAAATTCACCATGGGAGAGGGAGGGAGATCCTGGTATCCCGCGTGAACGAGATAACCGGCAATCAAAATTCGGATTTTCTTAACTTGCTGAATCTCGGAAATTAACCAACCGCATTTCACAAAACCAGGTCCAAAATGACCGGAAATCTTTCTACTCCCATCCCGTGAATTTTCATGTGACCCGAATGGATAATACGCGATAAAACGTTGCTTAATGCGGGGCTGGATTTCAACCGACGGGACCCCAATATACCGTCACACACCGGTTGCTCAACGATGTTAGCCAATGGAATTTACGCCCCATTCGAGGAAAAATAACTCTACTTGAATGTATTCCTCATGGAAGGCCTCCGAATAAATCCCCACAAAATGCCACACTCTTAACCCTTCAACTAACACCTCAGGAGACTTTTTAAGAGCCGACGTCAAATACTCTGAATCCATTCTGAGAGAATATCGATCAAAACTCACTGCCGTGTGATCGGGCGTCTGCCGAGGGGTTGTTCTTCCGCGGCTAGGAATGGCCAACATGACGCTGGAATGGATCTCGTCGTTCGCTCGATTGTCCGGGAGTCGGAGATTAGGTAGCTTTCCCTCGAAGAGTTTCCCGGGGAAACTACTCGAAGAGTGTCCCCAGGTGTCACTCGTCAGGACACGCCTGCTAGCGAGGATCGCACGAGGAACCCCGAATTTTAAGGGAGAGTACAAAGGCGTAATTAGCAAGATTTTGAAGACTACTATTTACAAGGCGCGGCAATTCGAACGGCCAACTGACTATAATGAATTACTTATACGATGTTGACGATAATAATAATAATACAATATTTTCTTAATAATATTTTTAAATTAAACTACCTAATTCTTTCATCGAGCAGGTGGTCGCTCCTGTAATTACTCGGGCGTCTGGTCGCCTCGCCCGGGTTGTTCTCCGGGATGTTCAGGGGTTGAAAGACATGAAACTTCAACTCCAAAATTCTCCAATAACCTCCAAATCTAACTCAAAAAAAAAACATTTCAAACCTTCAACCGATAAACAACATGGCAATTCGCTAGAGATGAGGGTTGCAGTCGCTTCAACGACCTTCCAACGAAAAAGGTAAAGCGAGCCACTTGACACCCAAAACCTCTATAAAAATTGGAGTGCTGGTATTTTAACTGGACCTGAAGGATTTCCCGCACGATTTGCAAAATGGTAACTCCTGTTGCGGACACCGCAGTTAACCAAGATTTCGATTAGAATAATGCAGAAATAATTGCTGTTCAATTCCCACAAGTCCGGTAGATACTCGTATATCGCATAGGTGACATCGAAGACGGAAAAAATACACGTTGGTCTTTGGAATTAGAACAATGCGCAGCTGGTAGGCATGACTAATCGTGGGATTCCGACATAGGTGGAGTAAAAAGTCAACGGAAATAGGGGCAATATTCTTAATAAGGAAAAACCACCCCACCTCTACCAAAATTCGGCTACTCAAAGAACACGTAGCCACCTGCCCTTGGTAGTTGGAAAAGTCAATAAAATCTACATGGGTGGAATTGGATGGAGCCAAAGAGGAAGGCGGAGAGACAGGTCCTCTATGAACAAGTAGGGGTTTGTTCCCCATCTAAGTTCTCCCACTTGAAAGAACAGAATCCATCTTGGATATTACCCTGAAATTTACAACCGGGGTAGGGAACCGTAGGCTTGGCGTTCCTAGAAAAGCCATAAAATGGGACCTAGTTCACCTGAGAAACTACCTGGCAACGGCGCTTCTTCCTAAACACCATGGATAAGGATGACGCACTCACCCTCTTTTGAGTTGCCGAAAAGCGACGTACCTTAGATGAAGTGATTAAAATCAGCCATAGAGACCACCTAACGACGGAGGTTTTTCCTAAAAATACCGCGTATAAGGCGACCTAGTTCCAAATTAATGAGAAAGGGAACCAAAGCGTGGGAGCTTATGGGAGCCAAATCCCATAAAAGGGGATGGGTAATTGTGACTTAATACGCCTCACACTCCATCGGAAATTTTATTTAGTAGTTATTATTACCCTATTGCCAGCGATCAATTATCGCCAAGAATCA
>JAPYZM010002165.1:0-15529 GCA_030522845.1 Psyttalia concolor
ACGTCCCCGCCACTTCACACATTGAGACGAGAAATAATATTTTTACAAGTGAATAAATTCTGCAAAAAATACTGCCAGCGGGAGAAAAACCAGCTCCTCTCTCATCTCTATGCAGTGAAAACAATTTTTTTTTTTTCCTGGGGAAAGGAGAATTTCTTCGTGTGTAGGGGAGGCAGATAGTGAGGGTGTATGTGTTGTATTATAAAATTTCGCTGCTGGAATTTTCTTTTCGGTATTTTTAATTATTTAAATGTCGAGCTAAATGATACGAGAAAAATTAGAAAAGTCATATTCTATGTGTAATAATCAAATTATATTTTACAAGCAAAAAAAAAAAAAACACGGCATTTTAATACATTGTAATATTTTATTACAGCGAAAATTTTGATTTTGATTTTTATTTATTCATTCATTCGCGTATTCACTCACCGCTTCGTTCTCGCCATGAATTCCCGTGGAGGTTATCCCGAAAACATCATCCACAGTGCTATTTTCTCCGAGTGCAGTGCCGAGAAGGCACATCTGAAACAATCATAAATAAATGAATAACACCAACTCATGTGAATTTCAGTTCTCCACCCTCCATTACCCTCTAATATTCTCTTTTAGAGAATCTTCCCGTGTATATATCTATATACCTTACTTCCTCAACCCCCCCCCCCCCCCCCCCCCCCCCCCCCCCCCCGGCCCCTCTCTGACGTACTATGCCAAAATGAAAATTCAGGAAATCGGAATTTTCAACGTTGCAATCGTCAACGTCAAAGTGATTCAATTTCATTATTCTTTCACGCTAGCTACTGTTAGGCGAGTGACACGAACGAGATTGCATGCAACTCGAATTGCAATTGCCGGGTTGAATCCAATTTAATTGTCTTCGCAGTTGGCTGGAAAACAGACACTTTTCGTATATTCACCGCAAAAAGCGTTAGCCATGAGTTTTAAAATAACGAGTGTATCCTCTCCAGTGGCTCAACTATTCTACTCTGAATTAACGAGTATGCGGATGAACTTGATAATAATAGAATTGTTAATTTTACCCTCACAACTGAAATATGAAGATTTTCTATTCAAAACTCGTTCATATAATCGTAATTATTCATTAATCATTAACATCGGGAAATTGAATTTCTACGAAGTTTCAGAATGAAAATGTTGTGAATTTAGAACGAAAATTTCACGATAAGTCCGTATTTATTATTGACAATATTTTTTTCCACTCAACATCAGAAGTGCTTTTAAAATTCCAAATAAAAATTATCGACTTCTCCTGCTGTGCACTCGAAATTTTTAGCCTGACGAATTGGACATATTTTTTTTCTGCACCGATGCTATCGCGAAATAACCAATAATTTTCGAGCACTCGCGGTATTACTGTGGAATATATTCCTCTCCGTGTTGTTTCTCAATGAATACAACATTCAATCGCACCCAGTTTCAAGCGATGAGGAATTGCTCTCAAATTAAGGCCACTATCTCGGCGAAAAAAAAAAGGGAACACCGTTCCTAAGTGATAAATCATATCGATAGAAATCCCCCTATAATCAAAAAAAACTCATACCACGGAGAGTTAGCCATCCTCATTCTAAATCGCTCGCTATCCCCCCAAACACTTGACTAACCTCGAAGAAATACGGCGTTAAATAGTTATAGATTTCCATTAGATCCCCACGAATTCACCCGTAGCCGATAGTTTGCGGCGATCATTAATAATCCGTTCGATGGTGTTCATGATATATTCCCATGTATTTAGTTTCAAAATGAAGATTTCACATCCAGATTGGGCACTATTTAATGAGGTGTCGAAGCACCAATTGCCCCGCATTGCCATCTCTCCTCCTCATAATTTTCGTGTTTGTATAGAATCGCGTGCCACGCATGCGGCAATCGACACGCCCGCTGCGTTTTAATTAATTTCCACGTAATTAAAGGGATGCAAACCATTCGCAGCTCGTACGTGCTGAACTTGGCGAGTGATTTTTTGGAACGAGAGGTGGAGGTGATTTTTTTTTTGGCGATTTTTTTTTTCTGTACTCGCCCAACGAACCCAACTGTTATTTACCCCTGTTTCTGGGATCTCCGGGGACTACAGTGGCCTCCAGGCACGAGAGAAGCGTATAATGAAGGCGGGAATCGATGAAAAGGGAATAAGTTACCGGTCTAAAGGGCCTTTTTAGTAGGAATTAGATGGACCTAGTGCTCCCCATTGATTGGGCCAGCAATTTCCAGGGGTCTTTAATTGAGTTTAACCATTTTTTTAGCAATTGAACTCTTGCGGAATTCATTTTGAAGATTAAATAATTTTTTTCCAATCAACGGTTCAATTATTATGAGCAAATACGCGAATTAAAGTTCAATTCAAGTTATGTCTGTAATTATTTGCGGAAACTGGCGGAGTTAATTCGAATAAAATAATTTTTTAAACTATTCATTGCGGATATTGGCGTAGGGTTGGTAAAAAACAAAAAGGGTAGGAATTCTCGGGGAAAAAAATTTCCGATTTTACCGGAGATATTTATCGAGTCGGCGGCCACGAAGGAAGTGGAAGAAAGGCTCTTTGGACAGTTCCCCACGGCTTCCGACACTTGGAATTCCGCCAATTTCGTTTGCCATATATATATATATTTTTTCTCATCCTCCCGCCAAAAGGAAAACTTACGCACGATCGAGTTTACGCTCGGACTGGCACTTCTGCCAAAAAAATGTGCTGCAGAGTTCTGATAAATGTAGAAATAGCGAAACTCATTTGGCTAAAAGTTACTTTCACTCGAGCGTATTTCCATTGTACTCCAATAATTGAAATCTAATATTGACGCTTGAGTGAGTTAGGAGTTGTTGAATTGATTTGTGAAAATTATTCGAGTGATTTTCTACTGTCTTTGTACAGACGAATTGGCACATATCATCCTTTCTAGGGCATGCCCCATTGGCGTCCAGGTTTCACAGCTGAAAGCCGATATCCGGTGTGCCAAGTGTTGGTACTCGCCGGACACGATTAAAAATACACCTGATGAGAAATCGGTTACTGAGTCACTCAATGTTTGACCCTTTTCTCAGGGTCTCGCCAAGGTCTTGCTGAAGTTGACGACAATGTTGCTGTGTGCGTGACATGAAAGCGTTCGATGAAAAGACATTGTTGAAATTGAATCAATTGAATTTTCATGTCAATCCGGCAATTTCAATTATTTTGATGGCTTTACAAATGAGTTGAGGAAAAAATTGCGAATAAATATTACATGAAGTCTTTAAAAAAATACTTGCATGCAATACCTTTAGCAACAATTCCCCAAATTGACGATTAATAATTACCTCAAGTGAACTTAATTCCACTTAATAATTTTGCCGTATTTGATTTGGATTAAAAAAATGCCCGAAATTTGTATTGCAAAAGTAACTTTGAATTCTTGTCGTAAAAATATTGTGGGAACGACTCCCCCCAATTCACATGTGAGTAAAAAAATCGCCAACAATGGCTTTATTCACCCCCTCTATTCCATAAAAATTCAAACACCGGTGTTAATGAATCACAGTCGTATACTTGAAATCCATTCCATGTACCGGGAAGAGCGAAATATTCAGACACTTCATTAAGAGACAGAAATTTTCCATTACAAGAAAACCGAGAGGACAAAACTCACCCGAAGGCCTCTCCCGTGAATGTTAGCCCTTGTATTTTTCATATAGACATGTGTACAAAGCGGGTAGTCTGTATGCTGTAGAAATTGCACGAGCCATGTGGTTTTGTACTTCCTCACAAGGGATCTTCTCTACTCTTCACGCTCCACGAAATGCGAAACGCTGGGCTTTCAAAATGTTGACGGGCGAGTTGTTAACGGAGAATTTCAACTCTAGAGACCTCTTGATACTCCAATTATTATTACACCCGATTATTTTCACTGGAATTACCATTTGTCGGGCGATGTGCGTTGTTTATTTAAGCCATTTCCGCAAATATCGCGAATAATTTGGTTTCAAAATTCGTGAAATGCAAGAAAAAATATTCTTTAACTACCTATCGAGGCATAAAAATAATTAACAAAATTTATAACCGAATTATTAATTATTTAACATACTTAATTAACAAAAATCTCCACGAAGAGAATAATTGAGTAGAAATTGTCGCAGGAGTTCAGTAAATTTTGGTGACTGTTTTTCTGTAAAAAATTAATTAATCAATTTTTTACAGAAATTTTCACCGGCGGGAAATTAATGCTTAAAAGATATTAAAAATATCTCAGATTAAGCCTTTATGATTCAATTAAAAATTCAATATTAATTAAAATGTAATTACCAGCCACAATTAATCACCTAATCATGGCCATCTAAATAGATCATGATCACGAGCACACGGTGGCTTGGCACAGTTGTATTTTCATAATGGGCGGAGTGAATCAGAATTTATGTATATCCTGCCTCCGGCCAAAACCTAAAGACAAGTATATGCAGACGATTCCCAGAGCCAGCGGATGAAATACCTTTGAGCCCCTGTTTATACTGCACAGACCACAGGATTTTCTTTGCATTATACAAATGGTACTTCATTAGCCAACTGCTGAAAATATTTTGTTTCAATTTGCTGGGTAATTAGAAAACTGTCTCCATCGGGGGAAAAATAAATGTGACATTGTGGAGGGTTATTAATTTTAATTGCGAACATGCTGGTAATGTGATAGAGTCAGTGGGAGGGGAGAATAATTTTCAATTTGGGAGGAGATAATGTGTACACTGGCTCGTTATATTTCCGTCAATGTTGTTCAACAAATATTGAGCTTGTAATGAAAATATCGTGGAGTCTTTCAGAAACAATATTCCGATGTTAAATTACCAGTTCCGCAATGTACATAATTAATATAACGAATGGGGGGGGGGGGCAATAATTAAGTGGGTTGGTTGCTTTTTATGATATCAGGTGAATTTTTGCGCCAATTGAGATATTTAAAAATATCTAACAAAATGGTTTTCTCAATTATAAAAATGATTTAAAAAAATGACGAATCACTGGAATAATTAAATTTGTCATTCTCAAAAGCATAATCTCAGCGATAAGATCACGTAACTGAGAGCCCCCCGCAGGTCATGGTTCGAAGTTACGAGGCCACTTCCCGCCCGTCGTTACCCTCAAACCCCAACCTCCGTCTCCCCCCCCCCCCCCCCCCCCCCCCCCCCCCCCCCCCCCCGCCCCCCCCCCCCCCCCCCCAACGCCACTTCTCATCCATCAGTCGCGCGGATGATCGATAAATGATCGTCAAAATGTAGAAAATCGTTTCTCCCGGTTATCTCCGCGTGTATTATAACACCGGAAAATAAGAAACTCCCCGGGACGCCCGCCTCCCGTATTTTACAACAGTGCATTTACAACAAAGCCCCTCAGGCATTTTTTTTTCCTCATTCCATCTGAGAGGCAAGAAAAAATATAAAATTGATTTTCCATTCGATTTTTCCCCACTGAAGATGAATAGAAGAACAAAGGAAGAAGGAGGGATGATAAAACGTTGCCAACTTGGCCTCGTGTTTCGTGTATGCGCTAGGCTAATTGGATATTTGCATATCGCATTTCCATTCCTTTAACGTTTGACTGAACTTTCGAGTGAACGATGCGAAGCAGGAAATTGAAGAAAATTCAGGGAATAGTCGGAATGAAAATAATAAAAAATTGAATGAGTCGTTTCCATCTGAAAAATACCTCCTCGAGTGTTTTATATATATATTTTTTTCTCTAGACTTTGTGAATAGTACGGCAGTGTTAAATGTTTTTTTTTCTCTCCTGGAATTTTTATCACATTTAGGTCTACGGATTTTTTAGGGATAGACGTTGAGGAGAATGAACCCCGGGCGTTCAGGAAATACCCCTCAAATGTCACTAGACGTGATTCTTCGTTCTCTTCTTTATTTCCCGTGACTCTCAGGTATATCGTTAAAGGTGGGAGGAGATAAGGATCTCGGGCGCGATCTGTCGCGCCTACCTCGGGGCCATAGAGCCCCCCTATTACATGAATATGGCGGGAGGGAAATGTGTTGTTAGCCGACTGACATGTTTGGAATTTTATTTGTCTCGGGGGACATGAGATTTTCGGAAAAATCTGGGCAACAAAATTCCTCAATCGGAGGAGACACCCTCAGATCATTTCCATTAGTTAAAAATGAAAAAATAATTGATTTCAAATTTTTAACATTGAATTTATTCTATTTTTTTATTTGATTCACGAAAATCAATTTAAATTGTCCAAGATTGTTTTTTTTATCCCAGGGTTTTTTGCCACCCCTAAATTTTCAATTTATTTCTGGTGAATTCTATTTAATCTCATTCTTTTCAGTACTAATAGTGAAATGTTCGTTGAATTTAATTTTTTGGTCCAACATTTTTTAAAAATATTCTACTTTGCTCGTTCTCATTCTCAAGTCCAAATGGATATTTATGACTTCTTGGACGGCGGGATTATCCCCGCTTGCCAGATGCATTAATACGATGGGCAGGGGGAGGGAGAGGGAGGGAGAAGGGGATCTCGGTGCCGATGGCTATTATCAACGGGGCTGATCGTATCGGGAGGATTTTATTCAAGGGGTTGAACGATTTCTCCGGAGCTATTGGTTCAGTGTGAGATCTAATCGATTAATGGATGAGGGTGGTGAAGGGGGTTTCTTTAAGTGGATTCTTCGATGACTGAATTCAATTATCAATATGCTAAGTGATGTATTCACTATGTTAAAGGGAACTATTGAGAATTTTTCCCAGCGTAGAATAATTTTTGTTTTTTGTCATCTGGTGGAATGAAATATTCAAATCATTGAACTAATGCTTAAAAATTTTCTTAAATTTTAGAATTGAAAATTTTGAATAATTTTCCGGGGGGAATGATAATTTTGAAATGTGACAAAATTGTAGCTCCACCAGTACCGCTGGTTGTTGATCCTTCAGGTGAAGAACTGTTCCGTAAATTGTGGAAATGTGAAATGTGACCCGTTGGCGAGTGGCGGTTGCCTCCCACCAACAGAATTATCAACCGCAGCCACCTACCAGCATGAAAACAAATTTTAGTGTCCAATTAAAGCGACTAAACACCACAGAATTCCACCCCGTGGATTGTCAAATTTATAATCCTCGGCTCTTCTTGGTTTATCCTCAGAAACCACTTTTCCATCAGTAAAAATAGAGAACACCTCCTGGGCTCATGGGAAATGGACCTTAAGCCGAGAAACATTGAAATTTATTTCCTGGGCGTTTGTCACACGATTCACATACTCGGGCAATGAAGAGCCAGCGGAATCTCTCATTTCAAAAAAATATTATTATTTGTTTGCAGTGAGAGAAAGAAATACGTTTGACGTGGGAGATTTCAATCTTCTGGTGAATAATTTTTATTCCCCCAATGAGAGAGCAAAATCTTTTGGATGAGATTCTCGTGTCTTGGGCAGATTTTTAAGTGTCGCATTTCAAACAAACATTGAAACAATTTTGTTAATGCCAAATTACACAGCCGGCAAGTTACTTGTCTGACTTATTTCTCGCGTAATAATAATAAAATACTCCTTTTTTTCGTGCGAGTCCCGGAGCCGTGATTGGGAGTATCTCGCCCCCAACTTTGTTTAATTTTTATTTACACTATTTTTATTGTCAAAAAAAAAAAATTAAGGGAGTGGATGTGGGGAGGTATCTCGACAACTATTCTCCCACCGTATATGGTGAAGTTTCGGTGTGGTAACACTATGAAACTTTGAGTTTGGAATATAATACACTGCTGAAATCTTGGAGACGTGGCTCGCCGACTTATTTGGCCGTACATAGCGGCACTTCCTTAACTCGTGAAAATCGAATCTGCATTGCTCAGTGGGTTGCGGGGGTTCTACGATTGCCATGCATAAATTATTGAATGAATTGTTTCCGAATCGTCGGGATAACAATTGAAATTGTTTCGTTGAATAGAATATTCCCACTCGGTTTCGCGGGGGAGGAGTGTCAGGTTTTCATTGCCAAGTGAATTCCACGGGTTCTGGAGTGTTGAGTATTTTTTCTTGAGAACTTTGGGGGATATTTTGTTGGCTAGTCTGGAAATTATTTTAGCACCAGTAATTTTTTATTGACTTTTAAAATTTCTTTTTTTTAATATCTTTTATTGATTTTTTCTTGCTAGTCTCTAATTGGGGAAAATTTGTGAGGGCTAGAGAATACGTGTCGTTATTTTTAGACCAGAGAGAGTGTAAATGCATTGGTGAAAGCTCGTGCCGAGTCATAACGGAAGTATTCCTGATGGAACTCCAGGTGAAAATAAATTTGCGGGAGTAACGCGATCGGATAAGGGGTCAATGAAGGAGCTCTCTATTGCTACCAAATTGCTTTTCGATCCGTCGATATGATAACGGCGGCCAGGGTTATACACGCCAATTCTCCTTTCGGCATTTACACCCATCGATTTAGGGTTTAATCAGTGTCCTTTATTATCTTGGGGAGCAGTGTTGGCTTATTTCACGGAGTCTGAAGATATTCTTTGGGGTTACACGCGATGAATGAGATTGGGGGATCATCAGGAGAGGACAATACAAGGAAAATCATTTATTAAATATCGTAAATCAATTTTGCCATTTTAAGGAGAATTTTTACTTTTGCTGAAAGAATGAGAGAAAATATTTTCGTTACTCATGAGATGAATTGCCGATTTTTTTTCTGAATTATCAAACTAGTCGAAAATTCTAATTAAATGGTTAAATCTGTTTCACATCTCCTTCTTTCAGACCATTTTAACATTAATTCTTCCTCATTTCTACGAGTGAAAGAATGAAAAGAGCTCGTTGAATTAATGCCCACGAACGAGGGTATTATTTTTATTTCGGTGCAAAATCCATTCAAGAGTTCTCAGGTTGTGGAGGAAAAAAAAAATTTGAGAGGATTGGCGGTACCAAATGGCCCTCCACAAGTTCCCCCATCTGATGAGGCTTTAATTACGAGTCATCGTTTCTGAATTGCTCGACAGAGATCGAATCTGAGTGAGGATTCAAGCCTGATCCTGAGGTTTCTATGATCGACGGAAGTGCCAACTCACTAGGTTGCTTGAGAAATTCACCTTTCACGGTTTTCAAAAACTAATTTCACATTCAAATGATTTATTTCAACATAAATGCAGGACTCATTAACAGAAGTACGGGGCGGGGGAGGAGAGGGGGGACGTAGGGATAGCTAAGTGTTCACCCGGTACTCGAGAAAATTACGTAATGAAATTATAATTACCTCTTGTTTTCGATGGCTAGATTAACGATAGCAATTAGCGTCTCACTCAGCCGCATTTAGCTACTCAGCATTCTCCCGAATGGAGCCGAGGGACAAATTCGCAATGGGAAAGCAACACATGTGGTCACGCGCACCACTGCTGTATTGAATTGATCTTCCTAGAATTGGCGATTCACAGTTCATCTGGCATTGAGTAATTGGATAACTGAGGCATTTTGATTTATGTATTCAAAAAAAAATTCTGGTGAGATATTTTGAAAATTCAATCGATTGGAAAATTCGGCACTTCAGGTTCTCCTTAAAATCGTAAAATTTCAGGGGAATTTATAATTATTTATTCCCGTAATATTTATTTTTCCGAATATTTATGGAAATATTCCATCATAAGAGAGACCAAAATTACTGGATTGTTTAGAATTTTTTTTTAACTGCTTCTATGAAACAAATATTCAATCGTTTTAAGGGACAGACTCACTCCGGCTCGATTGTAAAATAATATGAAAATTGAGAAATCGATGGGAGGGAAAATTGTCAATCTGATCTGTCCTAAAATTGTGACCGGTATAACAGAGTTGATATTTAGGGGATAGTTATTTTAGAATCAACATCGAGGCTCAATTAATTGAATTCTCCTGTCAGCTCTGAAATAACTGGAGGCAAATATCTACGTCTATATCTCCCTTGACGTTTCCGTTCCGGCCAAAAAGGTCAGTGCAACGAGTTCATGGAGAGTTTCGCGAATTCTGCGATTGAATAATTTCATTCTCACACTGAGTCTCACTCTCATAAGAATTAAAAAATATAAATTATAGTGCAAAAAAATTCTCTTCGCCTGGTATCACATGTAGTCCCGCTGGCTTTCCCTAATAAGACCACATGAATTCAGATTCAGAATTATCAGTGCACGAGGGAGGATGTGGCCCAGTTTGTCCCGAAGTAGTCATCTCCTCGAGAGTCCATGGGAGTATGAATTCTTTCTTTCAGCTGGGTCGAATCGAATCTCCTGCTGGCTCTCAGTAAAACCCAATTTGCCGGGCGCCCTCCCGGAGGATCCCTCCACTGCGCGAGCATGACCTGCGTTGGCGAAACTAAAGGATACTTTAACCCCTTGACTCCACCGCAATAAATACTGCACCTTCACTACACTCATTTAAAATGTCATTCCCTTTCTTTCATGATGTCGACATGTACAATTTAGTAGGGTTGAATCTTTTACTCGGGAGAGACGTTTCGAGTGATCAACGGGTGAACGAGACTGTGGGGTTATCTCGTGGCTAAAATAAAATCATTTGCCTGTCGAAATCGAGAACACTGGGCCTACCAAAAGCCAATCGTTCAATTTTTTCCTCTCAACAATTTATTTATCCCCCGACAATTGTTTTATTTTTCATTTTCTTTCCAACCCCCGCAAGCTCCCCCGTCGCAATCTGTACTTTGTGCAATTACTCGCGGGTTAAATAAATATTCAGGGGCAAATGGTGAAACCAAATCACTTCTCTCATCCCCAAATTTGTCCCTTTTATTTGGACATTCCCAGCGAGAGGTATTCCTGGGTATGAGTGGAAAATTCCTGACAAGATATTTTGGAATGTTGCTTCGTTCACGTAATCTGTGGGATCATGCCCTCCTGGGGGACAGAGACCATAACAGTGATATCCGAAATAAAAGGAAACTCGAGTTATCACCTTACGAGGGCCCATTCCAGGGGGAAATCTCATTATCGTGGACTAAGCTTCAGATGGTTGTCCTCTATCTCCTGAGTTTGAGATTTTTGTGGATTTATCAAGGGTAGATGAAGAGTTTCGGGCAATGACCATTTACGGCTCCTTTTTTTTTATTCCAGAGATTTCTCCCTGTGAACTTCAGTCGGAGGATAATCAGAGCGGCGTATCGCAGTACTGAAAGTAAAAACTGATTTTAGGAGAGGAGATTTATTTGATAAGGGAGTCTCAATTGAAATCGTTCGGAGGTCAATTTAATTTTTGTTTTTTCAATGCTCTTGTAATTAAGGGATTTAGTTTAATCCTTGAAAGTCCCAAAAATGGGGACAATTCTCTTTCCTCTTCCCCCCCCCCCCCCCTTGATACATCCAATTTTCTAATTTTCAAACTCCAAAGGATTTCCTGCTCCATTCATCAATTTTCCAAGCTAATCCTCAGGCCATGCGGAAACCCCGTAATTTCATGAAAATCGTTGGATATGATTTTTGTGACGATACCGAGACGCGAGTAGAATTTCCGTTCAATCATTGACGGGATAGATGAAATCGATTGGATGGGAGATGAATTCTGACTCTAAATTCAACGCTCAAGCAATTCGTCGATCACGTAATGTTCCATCCTCATTTTTTTTTTCCCCTTCATCTCCCCGTCGCTCGCTTTTCCGGCTCGTTGCTCAGTGGTTGAGGTACACAATTTTCTCCACCTGTTTTTTTTTTATGTTAGTATTATTATTGGCGAAATCAGAATCGACAAGGCAAATTGGAGTCTCGCGCGGAATCAATTCTTCGCGAGTCTCTTTTATAAATATGGTAATTTTGAAAATATCGACGGACGATTTTCCAGTGAATGAGTAACGATTATTTGTTTATATATGGGGGAGGAGTGGGATAATCTCAAACAAGATGTAATTGTGATTGTGTAAATAGCGTAAGTTCACCGAGAAGTTCACGGCCGGATTCATTCATTATGGGAAACCTTGAGGCGGTTCGTGTATATTCATATTCAGATGATGAAGAGTCGGGATTTTTCAAGGTTAACAGAGAGTATTAAATTTCTTTTTCAATGAGCCGAGCAGGGATAATATCGTCATAATAACCTCTGAAATGTAGACTGAGAAGAAAATTAAATACTCTTCTCCGGATTTTTTTTGGTTGTCCAAACGAAATATGTTTGGCAGAATTTTATTTATTTTTTTCAGTGTACGCAATCGGTAACTGTCACAAGTAAAAATTCTTCGGAAAATTGTCGTAGTAGTCCAACTCTAGATTTACATGGAATCGATAAAGTAAATATGGGACAGCAGTGCGCTACAGTGCTTGAGGGTATAAACGAGAGTCCATCGTTGACAGGCATTATCGAGGCGCATGACTACTGGGCTTGCATGGAGTACCGGAGGGCACCCTATCGTTTAATTTTTTATTTCCATTTTACCAAAGTTTCTGACGTTTACTGTGAGTGATTATGGTTGGTACAATGCCCAGTTAAACAATTACTTGAAAAATTTTAAGAACAGCATTCAAAAGTTCTCCAAAATTTCTTGTTAAAAAATCAATAGAATTCGGAAGTACTCGATTCACTGAAAATTGTCTCGACGTCTGCGCAATTTTCGTTAAATCTAGTCAATCTCCCTACCGGTAATTTTTAATAAAAAAATTCACTCCATTCGGTTAACGTGATTGTCAAATCTGCAAAATTGTAGTCTCACTAAAAAAAAAAAAAAACGGGAGAGTATATTCCACTGGGCCCCGGCAATTCCCTTGGAACCCAGACTTTAAGCAGAAACTAGCGGGAAGGGGGTTTGGAGTTGAAAAAAAAAATTCTAGAGAAGAGGGGAAAAACAACACCGCGGAATTCAGTTCTGCAGCACGAGGGGGGACATTGTGTCACGCGTTTATGTAACTGGAGATCACGTCTTCGTTTTACGACATTCTCAGTCTTGTGGACATGTCAAGGGGGTTCTTTGTAATGCCCCGAGCGAGGTACATTACAGATCGCTTTTGTCAACTGTGCCAGAAAAGATCTGTTTGTCCTTTTCAATTTCTCATGGAGATATCTTTTAAAAATAAAGCCTGCAAAATGTTGACAATGCCGAGGTATGAGAAAATATGTGCGCATTTCCTGGAGGAGATTTTCCATTTGCAGTGGCGGGTGAGGGTCTAAGGGAGGGATGCAGAAGAGGGGGAGGAGGTAATGAGGTATTCTGTGTAGTTGTATTTTCCCGGAGATTTGACGGAGATCCTCGGCAATTTTCGAAGGGCGTGGGCAGGTGGGAGGGAGAACTGAGGTAATATCAACAACAGAATTTCAATCTCGGGTGTATTGGCGAATCGAGTCGGTCCATTGGCGCTGCCCCTCTCCCCAGCCCCTCGGGGTTGTCGAGACGAAACATCTGACAATGACAATACCTCCTCCGTGTGGTTGCCTGAGGCCCCACTACAGCGGCCACCTCGCCGGGTGATAATAGCCGGAAGATGATAGACCTGTGACGAACGGTAATCTTGACGTGCGGGGAGGAAAATAAAAAAAACAACAGCCTCTGACAAAGGAGAATCACTCGATACGATAAAGTACTTTGATTTTGGAAAGAAAACAGAGGCCACCAGAAGCACGAAACCCGCAAAATTCTGGAGTTCACCTGAATTTTTTTGCTCCACTTATTCCCTAACCGAATGAAAAAACAAAATTCCACTCAAAATCCAGCGCTTCTCTTCACCTCTACCGCATCATTTTTATTTTCTCGCATATTATCACCAAAAATTCCAAAACAAGCCAAACAAAAAGCAACGAAAAAGAGCAGAAACTGAACGAATGTGCTGGGTCACGCGTGAAGTGTCACGCCCCCCTGCTGCTTCTGAATTTATAGCGAGTACTTTCATTAGGTATCCCGACATGCTGTTGAGAATTCAGTGCTATTGATGCCCCGATGCGAGAGTAACCGCCGGAGAGATTCTCCGGGGGCCACTGCCGAGTGCAAGCGCGAGAGAGGCAGAGGGGGAAGGAGGTGACCGCCGAGGGTGAGCCTTTGTGACGCCTCGATGGACTTATAGGTGAGTTTTGTGATGACGCTCACAAACCGCAAAACCGCGCATCGTCCAGCTACCATTCTCCCACTTCAGCCATCCCCTCGGCCCCCCCCCCTCCCCCCGCGCGCGCGCGCCCCCTCACCACCGCTGATTTTATTGCGGGAGTGAAATCCTCTTTGATAAATCCGCCGTTTCCTTTCGGAGTCGCTCACACCGTCTCTCCTACCTTTTTATTCCTTCACTCCTGAATACAAAATAGTCGAGATACAAAAGGCGATAACTCTGAGCGCTCGCATACGTTTTAAATACTCTTTTTATTTTTTATATACCGCGTAAAATACTTGATTTATACATTTTGCGGGGGGGGGGGGGAATAAAAAATTTCAGTGGGTGATAAGGAGAAATGGGTATGAAGAAGTACAGAACAGCGGTACAGATTTATATTGTATCGTTGGAGAAGTTTGTCGGTGAATTATTCGAAAAGTTGTTATCTACTTTGAACAGTACTTATTACTGAGGGAGAGGGGGGGGGGGAGGGAATATCTCATTTAGTGATGAGGGTAATGAGGCACTTGTGAGCCTTTATACAGTGAGAATTAGTGTCTTTTAAGTTGAAATGAGTGGCCATGCGTCGGGGGTTGAGAAAATTAATTTAAAATAGTGAGAAGTTAATTTATTGGTCACTGATTGAATTTTACATTGCTTGAAATAATAAAATTTTCTTCGCTGATTTTTTTAATATAATCTTCAGAGCTCGTAACAATAATTCAAATACCAATACTCAATCTTCTTCCGCTGTGCGCATAAAATTTCATTTCTCCGCTCGTACTTTTCCTACCGAGCCCCCCCCCCCCCCTCTGGACATTAAAATCATTTTCACCGAACTTTCCGCTCATCGCAGTAAAACAGCTTTGCCATAAAACCATATCGAAGCTCCATAATATGGCGTTGAATACAATTGGCGGAATTTCTAGATGTGCGAGAGACACACGCGATTCGCAGATACTCTAAAATGACGTGTACACATTCAGCGGAGGGTGGGGGATGGTGCTTCACTGGCAATGACCGGAATTTCCGCATTCGAGACACATTTGCATTAGTGAACGCTGCGGAGGGAGGGATTGGATGCATTGGCCAGTCGATGATTGGGGGATAGCATGACGTTCGATATTCTCAAGCAGATAGGCAAACGGTGAATTTCAATTTGGGTGATTCGTAAATCGTGTTGTGTCGGAAGATGTTTGCGCAGCACGTCAAAGTGAGGCTGTAAAGCGCGCGAATCATTCGCCGGGAGGACTGTTTGAATTGTCTATGTGGACAATTCCGATAATTGATTAATATTTGCTTCAATGAGACGCCGGTATCAATGGAGTTTAGTCTGGTAAATTGGCAAAATCCATACGATGCGGATATTTATTTTATCCCAGTTTTCCATACATGGAAAAATATTGGGGAGGGACGTCAAACGTTTATAAAAATTGTCAATCGTCCGGGGGACGCAGGGCTAGCCTCCAGAATATTCTTCAATTTTTCTGGAACTTTTCTCGAATTTTTCTGTTAAATTTTTC
>JAPYZM010002166.1:0-28828 GCA_030522845.1 Psyttalia concolor
TCCCACGAGTCAAAAACCACTTTTTTCACGTGTTACGAACAATATTTTTCATCTCAATGTGTCGGAAAAGCACTTTTCCGACACAGCGTGATGAAAATATAATTTAATTTCAAAAATAAAAATGACTTGAAAAACCACGAGAGGTGGACGTGTGAGACTTGGGTGACGAATGACGTTTGTTCCATTCCGATTATCACCTCGAGAGGAGAAAATACATCCGACCTCTCCCATGCAATATGGATCACGTGTCGTTGTCGATCGTGATTCCAGCGCAATTTTATTTTTTCCCCTCTTCGTTTTTTTTTTGTCTTCGGGCCCTCTCATTCGCTGGAATCCGATTCGAATTCGGTGGGGGGAAGGGGGATGGCAATACCTGCCCCCCGCCGGCCTCATCGTTCATTCATGGGGCATTTACTCCCTATTCCAGTTGAGCCCGATCCTCCTCTCTCTTTTCACTCCAGCTCTTCTTCTAGTTTGGTCCAACGATTCAGGGGGACCTCTTACATACTCTCGTTGTCTCTGGGAAATGGATCGAGATCGTTTCTAGTCTAATATCTTATCGCGAGATTTTTCCGCTGGTGGAAACACTATTACAGTGCTCTCTTCATGGTTTTATCCTGTTTTATGGGGGGTAATTGATGGAAGAGTTCCGGGAACTCTCATAATTCACGGAAAACAGTCGATTTAGGGATGTCGTGTTGGCAATAAAAAAATATATAAATGAGTCTATGGAAAAAGTGAGAATAATGATCGCAAATTCGGAAAGTCTCAATTTAAGCCTTCGGAGGATCTTAATTTAAGCCTTATAAGTTCCAACTTCCGAAAACCATCGATTTAGGGATGTTGTTAACTTTGCAATAAAAAATCACAAAATGTTTTTATATAAAAAAATGCGAATAACAATTGCAAATTACAAATTCTGAAAGTCTGAGGAACCTTTTGGGGATTTTAATTTGAAACGTGCCTATTTTCATTTAAATCTCTCGTAAGTCTCACTGAAAAGGCTAAAATCAATCTCGACATTTAAAAGACTAAAATTAAACTAACAAAGTTGGGGCTTGACAAAATCTTTCGGGATCGACCGGAGATTTTTAGTTATCAAATTAAAAGTGAGACTTTTGAAAGTTTCTCGGTTTCTGGAATTTTCTTAAATTTTTTGTGACAGTAAAAAATGCGCACTCCATTAGTTTTTTTCGCCCCCACGAAACAACGGGTCACGCCGAATTTGAGGTCCTGGTGAGCCTCATCAGTCAAATCGGAAATTTTTAACGCGGGCCGGTGCACCCTCGTCGCTGGCTGACGTTGCGGGGTCTCTGTAACGCGTCATGAATCTTTCATGGCTCGCCCCGAGAGTACCCCGACGCCATTCCTATTTCGCAAAATTCCCCAAACGGACAGTGAGCGGGATAAGGAGAAGGAGAAACGAAAATTTCCAATTGCGTCAGCAGAATCGGGATGGAATCGACGCGCCTTCGAAAATGCCTTTTGGGTATTCCCCCAGCAGCCGTCGCAACCTCAGTCCTCGGAGTCTCCCTCCAACTCAGCGGATGTTGCCTTTACGTATTTTTCGGAGAGAAAAAATTACTTTTGAGGGAGGGAGAAATTTCGAGTTTTTGAAAATTGTCAAGAAAATATTTTCTATGTTAAAAATTGTAATTTTTTTCACATTCTCCTTTTTCATTTCCATTTTTTCCAGCGAATGCATTGATTATTCAAAAAAAAACCCTTTCGAATGTCTCAAATTTGAATTATCCAATTTCTTAAGTGGAATGAAGTCTAACAATCTGAAATTAAGACTTTTAGGTCAGAAAATAATTTTTTCTAGTCTCACGCTGAGAAAAAAAATGTCGCCTGAGTCTTAAGAGTTAAGAGTCTTGAGTCTAAGACTAAAATTAAGGCTACTCCTATTAATTTAAGATTTTCGGAGGTGTAAAAAAAATGGAGACAATAAATTCCAAGGAAAAATCCAACTTTTGCCTTTTAGAAACGAAAAATGGAATTTATTGCCTCTAGGCCCTCACCAACCGCCAATTTTTATTTAATTTTTCTCCCTTGAACTCCTCTTTCCCCATTTCCCTGACCTTCCTATTTAATTCAAATCTCAACTACTCACAGCAGAAATCCTCCAATGTTTTAATAAGCATCTCCAATACTCATCATCATTCATTATTTGAAATGAAAATAAGAAATTGAGGCCGGGGATGATTTCTCCGAGGTACAACGGGAATAGAAAATACGCGGAGAAATGAGAATCGTGGAAAAGCGGATGAAGTAGAAAAAGGAGAAATCAGAGTCTGCGGAGGGCGTCTCGTGGGGTCTTTTCTACAAGGTACGGATTCGTTTCAAAGATACCCTTCTTCCGTCCTGGAATTACGTGCTGAGGATCGCCAAGACGGCCTGATCGAAAGGCGGTTCTCTCTCGGTATTGGAGTGTAATCGCAGCAACTGCGATCGTGCCCTCTTGCCTTTATTCCACTGGCTCGTCTCCGTTTTTTTTTTAATTTTTTTTTTCTCGTGGCGTACTATACTTCAAGACGCCCCACGATGTAATCTGGCAGTCGGGTTTAACGAGCAGCAATTTATTAAGAAAAATTGTCTCTGATAACAATCCGCGGTATGAATAATAATATTTATTGCTATTATATTCAGTGATTATGAATTCACTGCGCGGAGACGAGAGGGGGCAGTCTGGCGACTGGAAAAATTGATATTTTTCATTTTGGTTTCGTTTTCAAGAGAGAGAAACACAATTGAGACCTACAATCTCAAGTTATGATCTACGGAAATGTTAAATTGAGACTTTAAAATATTCTGACAATTTTAAACTATAAATTCCAGTTTTCAGAAATTTCAATTTCAAACTTTTTAAATTTAGAGTGTAAATGTCATTTTTCAGTTGAGATCCAAAAGTCCAGACGTGAGACTTTCAGGTCTTCACGTCAGGCTCTCACATCTCAATTTGGAATTTTCAGGTCTCAACTGAAACTTTAACGTTAAAAAATTGAGACTTTCAGGTTCTGACTTTAGAAGTTCAGGTGATAATTCAAAATTAAAACTTTCAGGTACGAGTTTCAGACAGTGGGATTTTAACTTCAGGCTCTGAAGCCTCAATTTGAAGCTTTCAGGTCTCAACTCAAACTTTCAAGTCTCAAATTGAGACATTCAGATCTGAATTTGAGACTTTCAGGTTCTGACTTCAGAAGTTCACGCTTCAGACTGTCAGATTTTAATTTCAGGCTCTCAAGTCTCAATTTGAAGCTTTCAGGTCTCAACTCAAACTTTCAAGTCTCAAATTGAGACATTCAGATCTGAATTTGAGACTTTCAGGTTCTGACTTCATAAGTTCAGGTCGTAATTTGAAATTAAGGATTTCAGGTCCGCGCATCAGACTGTCAGATTTTAATTTCAGGCTCTCAAGTCCCAACTTGAACGTTCAAGTCTCAAATTGGGACAGGCAGACCAGACCTTGAAATTTTCAAGTTGAAACATGCAGATCCCAACTTGACATTTGCAAGTCTCAAATTAAAACTTCCAGAAATGTTCACTTGAGACTATCAATCCCCAATTGATAATTATTAAAATCCCCGCTTAATTCCTAAAATGAGTTTTCCTGATCTGAAATCATATCATTTGTTCAGCCGATATTGATGCTTGAACAGGCATTCCTCCGCTTTCCACAAATTTCCGCCCAGAATAAATTGAATATCGGTAGAAAAATTATCGGAATAAATTACCAGACCTTCTGCCAAAATGTGCACTTCAATCAGAGCAAACCCCGACCGAGAGGGAGTAAAAAAAAATGCGCGTGGGGAGATTAAAGAAGGCAAACTAAAAAGAGCAGCATGTCAGGTCGGGGATAAAAACGACGAGTGGAGTCGAGAGCCGAGGCATGGATGGATGGTAGAGAGGTCGCCTACCCTTCCAACTAAAGGGTTATACCCAATGTAGACGAAGGATGAGAAATAGGGGGAGAGTGAGAAAGAATTCGCGGGAGAACACGATGATCTCTTGATATAATCCCCAGTGAAGCGAAAAATAGCCGTTTTTTTTTATCTCTAAAAGAGACCTCCGGATAATTGTGTAATTAATTATAAGCCTTTATGCTTGATCTCTCAGTTTGGCTGAGAGTTCTTAAACGCTCGAGTGACTGCAATTCTATCGTATTTTCTTTACGAAGAATCTGGAAATTTTTTTACCACCGCCCACTCAACATTTTCGGAGGTAAATTTGTTGCTGGCGGGGGGACGAAGTCGTTTACGCTGGGCCGGGGGGTGGACGAACGGTGGGAGGGGGTGGCGGAGGGGAGGGAGTTACAAATGGGTAAGAAAGTGGATTTCGAACTGCGAGAAAGAAAACAGGGTTGTCGATCGACTTTCCTTCACTGCGTCCCGAACACCGGTGGAGCAACGACTCAACTTTTATTTGAAAACTATTCGGAGCGGCGATTGTTGGCTTACAACTCGAGAAATATGGAGTGGCAGGTTTGATGGAGAGAAACAGTTTCAGGGAAATGTACATTCCACGGGAGAGACGAAACATCTCGGAATCAGAGGTTCAAAATTAGTAATTTGGAAATTTTTTCAGGTGCACTGAATTTGATGAAAATCGGGCGGAAATATTATTTCAAATTAGTCAGCAAGCGATTATTTATTTAAATAGCTTTTTGAAAATTTTTTTACCGGGATTTTTCGGGAGATTTCTTTGACAAGGGAATTTCCAGTTAAATTATGCTAATAGAATTAATTCACAGAATATTAAATGGCAGGTTTGACGGAGAGAAACAGCTTCGGAAAAATGTGCATTCCGCAGGGAAGGTAAATATTTCTGCATCAGCTAATCAATTGTTCAGTTTTAATTGTCCATTAAAAATAAGCAATTAGTTAATTTTCCGAAGCAATATTTGATAACAATTGGACGGACGTTTTAAATAATTCAGCAGGAGATTTTTTCAACGGTTTTTAGAAATTTTATTTGTAGAGTATTTCTAATGAATTGCCAATTTATTTAATTTCACTGTTTCAATTTAAATGAAACAAATGTTTATTGCCAATAATACTTCGTCCACGGGAATTCCGTAAATGGTATCACCTCGTGATTTTTCACTTGAGACTACAATTCCACAATTGGCGTAATTTTTCAATTACCAATTTTACAAAATAGTACACGTTACGCGTGTGAAACAGGGGAAGGAGTGCGCCCATTTTCCCCCTTTTTTTACAGTTGTCCCGTAATATCCCATTTTATTCTCTCCCCTTCCCTCCAGTGGGGGCTATCGAGAGACCTCGCTGGGGGCATGCGCACGGCAATGAGTTTTCGAAGGGGCTTCTTTGCATCGGAGGCAACTGACACCCAGCACATCCGGTAAATCTCCCGTTCGTCTTCCGCATGAGAGAAGCTCATAAAGTTTACAGAGTACTCTGCGGAATGAGTTTGTGAAACATATTTATGGGACATTCTCAAGGACAGAGATCGGAGATTCGGAAGGTTGAACTCATTGAATTGAATTGTTTATTTGCCCCCCTCGCCGTCCCCCCCCCCCCCCCCCACGAATAACAAACTTTTTATTTCTCTATGTAATTTTTGAAGATGAGGATCCATTCCCGGGGAGATAATTCCAAGCTATACGGAGTTTCGTATCTCAAAAGTTTCGCGAACTTTCATCTTTTTATGATCTCGGTAAAATGTCAGGTTTCGAAGGCGGATTAAGACACTCATCTCGTTAATCGACTTCAGTATTTAACCCGAGCTTTTATACCGCTCAAGTTAAAAAAAAAACTCTGGGGGAGCCTCGTCATTCATCACTCGTGACGCAAAAGAAGGAAATTAATTATCTCAAATCAGTCTGAAATTATTGCCTCAATGGCTGGTCAATTTTCTTTTACCCTGGGGGACTAGAAATGCAATCAATAAATTTTGGTATTAAAAATTTGCTAAAAAGATAGAATCCTGATTAATGATTTGTAATAGTTATATTGTGAACGTGAATTAATTAACTAATCATCCCAAACAATTGAAAAATTGAATTTTTCTCTTTTGTAATTTCAGATGACGAGAAAATTCCGAAAATCCGGTTGTACATCCAGGTATAATTCGCTAAAAATTTTACGTACGTCTGAAATAAAAATCTGTACGCGGAGAGGGAATTTTTCAAGCATATTTTTTTTTTAGGAGATATAGGAAATATTGAAAAAATAAGATGCGGAAAAAGTTGAGGGAGGCAGGCAAGTTTCGCGATGGTCGTGGGCTTGAATGGCAAAGTGCCTGGAGGGCCATTGGATGCATTTTTCATGTCTAACCGGAAATATATACACGGGGCACTGGTATCCTCAGACCCCTGCCTCGGTATATCGGCTCAACATATATTTATAACAGCCAAGACCCGCCCAACCCCTTCACTCTTCATCTTGACAGACTGCATGCACTCCAAGGACGTAATTCCTAGTTTCGGCCTGTCACTGGGTGGAAAAGTTTCGACTTTCAGGGGCGATTGATCGTGTCTTATAGAGATTGGGGGCAAAAGTTAGAAGGGAATGATTTTGGACGGTTCGCGAAGGGATATCCAAGGCAGGGAGAAAATTCTCTGGGGGAATTCTGGGGATTTTCAACGATTAATGGGGGCAGCAGATTTTTATGCCCCATCAGCAGTAGAAGAATTGCAATTCGAGGATCGGGAGATAAATTAACAATTCTGGAAATATATTAAAGTTATGAAAATGTTCTATCGAGAAATTTCCCCAAGCCTTGGAATTTTCAACTCTTAATTTCTAAAAAAAAAGACTTTTATTTGAAATTCAAATTAAAATGTGGAAATCTTAATTTTAAACACAAAAATTTTAAGACTTTTAATTAATTTCTATTTGGGTGGCTCGTGCCAGTTTGAAATTCTCCAAAGTCTTAAATTAAAATTTCTACAATGTCAAACAAATTCTCAGAATAACCCTAATAATTATGATGTTAAGAATTAAAAAAAAAAACCTCTCAACCTCGTAATTCGCGGAATAGAATCAATTTGTTCATCCAAATAAACCCGTTTGCAAACCTCTGATCCCAGCCACCCCGAGACGAGGAAAAATCCCCCCAATTTGGCTCCCAATCAATCAAAACTATTCCGGTAATCCCCGAGAACCCCGCGAGAAATGATAAAAAATGGTTTATTTACGGGCTCCGCAGGTCTGAGACGCGGAATTTCAATCCTCAGATATAAACGGCCGAGCGATAAAGAAGACTCATCCCCTGTTTTTATTTTATTCTCCAACGCCAAACTACTCCACTTGGAACGCGTTCAAACTTTGATAGAGACACTCTATCAACTGAAAAAACCCCTCGCCACCCCTCGGCCAGGCATTTCGGTTGAAAAGAAAAAAAAATCGGTCGGGAGTGCAAATCCCACGGGACCCAGGGAACTCGCAAATACAGTGGACATTTCTTGGAAGTGAGTGGTGAATGTTTCATGCACCGGTGCATAAATTCCTGGTACTCCCGTGACCATCGACACAACTTCCGGTGTATATTTCACCCCGTTCAATGTTCCTTATGCACTTCAACCCCCCCAATGCATTCGCCCGTATTTTGCGTGTGGAAAATAAAAGCAATTGAACATAAGGTCGACAACACAATCACTGGAATCGAGGGGATCTTTATTATATTCATGTGAGTCACGGATGACTCATCGGCCAACAATTCTCGGGCATTAGCATAGGCGATGATCCGATTAGCGGCTGTCGAACGTGTCAATTAATGACGCACTACCGCGATATGCTTAATTACACGCAGCAGGGGGCACCTGAGAGATAGAGGGAGAAAGAGAAAATAAAGAGAAACTAAAAATCGTGGGGACGTTAATGACAAATACACTTTTAGAAAGTTACTCGTGAAGTTTGGGTAAAAATTGACATCGTCGATAATTTATTTCTCATTTTCACTCGGTTTTAGATATTTTTAGGTTATTAATTGTCCGAGTGAATTGGTCGACACAAATTGGAGGACATTTGTAACCGATGAGGAAAAATGAAGAAGTGTCATTAAGTCTGGTTGTGGCATTTTCTCTGTTAAATTTTGTCTTGTTTATTTAGGTGGAGGGCCTGAGTGAACCTGAACTCCCGCAAGAATTCAATGCATCCGGAATTAGATCGCTAGCCCGAATAGTTTTCGAGAAATCTTGAAAAAACTGAAGCCACCTCTGAACTCATAAATTAAACCTAAGGTCTAATATTAGGATTTTTCAGTTTTTTGAGGATTTCTCGAGAACTATTGAAGCTAGCGATCTAAGTTTGAATGCATTCGATTCTTGCCGCAGTTCGGGTTCGGGTAAGCTATAAAAAAAAGTCGGACGAAGCCTGAAGCCTGACAGGCAATTCAATCACAAATCTCGTACTGAATATTGACAGCCGCGGATGATGCAAATCCCAAAAATTAAGACCCTAGAGTAAAAATGGTGTAGATCCATCCATTGTTTATTACATTCATTCCCCTCCGCCCCCAACACTTTAAAGGGCTCGCACGATTTTCGGGGGTTTGCACTTGGTCCCGCGAAATCGCTCGTTAAAATTTGCAACAATCAATGGCGTATTGTGTTTTCATGTGCACCGCAGGGGGTTACTGCTGAAACGTTAACGGGATTTCGGAGTACAAGCGCAGAAAGTGGCTGGGGAGGGGGTAGAGGTTTTTGGGATAACACGAGAGGGTTTTACTTCCCCCAAAGAGAGAGGGAGAGACGGTCGAGCGGTGGGAGAGGGAGAATGACAGGGGCTGAATCGCGAGCCGCATATTTTCATTGCGGCTCAATAAATAAATCATAAGCCCGGGCCAACGGTGCGAGAGGCATTACGTTGCATTAAATAAATTAAAACCAATATCCGTGTCGTGTGCTCTCTCAACTGTTCCATTCTCGTCTGTCCCCGTGTCACTTTTGGAGCGAGATAGCGGCTGAAGTTCTTGCGAGCATGCATTTTGCATTATATTGAAATGGGGCGTTATCTTCAATCCGATTCTCTGCGTTTTATTAAATTGTAATTGAATTTCATTGGGGAAAGCGATTGTAGACTGACAGAATTGCTGAATGTCAGGGCAAACGGACGGCTTAGACGTGCCATGGAGGATTACAATTATTTTGCTAATTGCAAACTTTATTATCTAATTAATAAATTAAAGATGGCATTTCAAATTGTAATCTTGGAAAATCTCCATTCCAGTATTTCTGGGGGAGAATTGAAAGAATTTGATGAATGAGGGGAGAAGAATTTTTGAGAGTAAAAATTGGGAAGAAAAGTATTTTTCCCAATTTTTTGAGACTCGATTTTTCCCCTCGACCTGAACCAAATAATTATTTAGTGATTGGGTGTAAATCAATCAGTTCAGTCCATTGGCCTCAGTTTTTGACAGAATTCGAATTGATACAGAGGATTTTATCGGAAAAATAATCACGTCCGGTTACTTTCCAAGTGATTCTTCCTAAAACGCTGGAAGTTTTAGAAAAAAGTCGCCAGAAATGCCGGATGACAAATTTATCTGGCTTGTCGGGGCAAAGTTGAGCAACAGCATCTGCTCACGTCTCCAATCAGAGCACAACATTTGATTAGAGAGGATGTGGAGGAGGGAAGGACAGGGAGAAGAAAAGCTCTCATTAATTACCATGGTATTACCTGGTAAGGTGATGCCAAGCTGTTGGCTGTCCCGCGAAAACTTAATCTCCTGTGTTGCCCGGTGAGACGAGAGAGCGCCCGCCTAATTAACGTCTCGATAATCATGCCGGTAAACATCTCGAGGGGAAATCTCCCGTCGGGGGTGACAGGGAGGGCTCGGGTTTGGCGTTTAACCTCGGGATCAAGTTCAAACGGGAAAACGTCCGAATAATCTTGTTGATAAGCCAAGGATTTTCGTTCTCAAGATGCTCCGAGGACTCATTGAGAAAAGTACTTTCAGTAATTTTCCGATGGGCTTTTGAATTTATATCTGAGAGTTATACCGGTCAACGACCGCCTGCTGAATTTTCATTAAATAGATTGGGTGACGGAAGAATGACTCCTTTGGAGTTCCATCGCCCGGTTTGTTTCTACTCTCGAGACATAGCTCAAGTTCTTCTCGGGGGAATTAAAATTTCGATGATAGGACTTGCAGGAAGAAAATTGTATCGAGATTTGTCGAGCGGTTTTCCAGCGGTCATGGGATTATGAAAAAATGAATTGTCTTGTAGACAGCAGAGGAAAAATTGGGCCAAATTTTGGCCGAATTTTTCGCTGATTCCCGTCAATTGACACTTTTGAATTAGAGAGCAGCGGTGCCTGAGCGGTCCCCAGCGGTCTCCAGCGGTTTAGCAGCGGTCAGTATGAAAAAAGACTGTCTGAACAATCAGAAATTCCCCGGCGGCCTCCATTCGCAATCCCCATCATTCCTCCTCATTCCGGCATCAACAGTTCCAACCAGACCAAACCTGATGGACATTAATCACAGAAAGCCGTGAGTACCGACGCATAAAAACTACGATAAACCATTTACACCGACATTAGCAATTCTAATGTTTCCCTTTGGAGCTGAAAAACTTAATAATTAAGTTCCCTCCGAATGTGTCTCGAACTTGATTCTTTTCTCCATTCTCCCATCCAGTGTAAAACGTTGATGCTGCTGGACACGTCGAAGAGGGTGAGGGCGGATTGCGACAGCAGTAGTTGCTCCAGCAGCTCAGCGAGGGAAACTTTTAATTCAGTAACTTCTGGATTAAATTATCACGCCGAGACGATTGTCCCCGGGAAAGATTAAGAGAGGAGTTTGAGGGTTTGCCGTATCTCACGTCAAGTCTTTGAGTATTTCCAACTGGTAAGCACGTTTTCCACTTTATTTGTTTGTCATTTTCCCTTACATTTCGCTACTCGTAAAATCAACTTGTGAGCCACTGATGGTAAATTGATTGAATGAGTGGAATAAATAACAATTCACAGGCTATTTTATTTTCATCAACAGACGGAATACGTTGCACTCAATTTGCCAACTTTAATATCATACCAACCAACGGGGGAACAACTGTGTCTGTACATAATCCCACGAAGTTAGTCCGTAAATGGAGAGAAAGAGAGAGAGAGAGAGAGTGAGAGAGAGAGCGCCAAGTATTAGTGTGGCAAGCGTTTAAAATGAAAATGGTGGAATATACCAGGAGTGAGGATAAGAAGACTCTGGGTTATCTCCCAGGGTCTCACTGTATCACGTGACTTTCTTTCTTACTCGAGAATTCTGAAACAACGCCGTTATCCAAACGGACTGTTGGTACACGAGAAAGGGAAAAAGAGGATTGCGAGTTGGATAAATGGAGGAATGAGGATGAAGGAGGGAGGGCGGAGCGAGGGGCGAGATAGGTTTAAGGGGGTTGAGTAGAAAAATCGAGTGAGCAGACGAGTGAAAGAGGGAAACGAAGAGTCGGAGGGATGCATCCAAAATAGGGATTTCAGTGAAGCCCAGGATACGGTTGACTGGATAAAATATCCTTCATTGCTATTCTCGGGGTTTCGAGATTTCCCCCCCCGACGTCTACGTCCTCTCCATCTCCCTCTCTCTTATTTTCCATCTCATCCTGTCGGAGGGGGGCTTGTCTCTAACCCTTACAGTCAGGCGGAAAAAGGACACTGGTATGTATACATCACCAGTGGCGGCAGTCGCAATCTGGAGTGAAGAGAGGGCGTCACCCATGAAGGGTGCAGGGAAAAGGTCCTGCATTGCGACAACTAATGAACCATCTTGGAACGGACCCCCAAAGTCTCGCGGGACGTGACGGCGCAATGCAGTCTCACCCTTTGGATTTCCTCTCATCCCACCTCGTCCTCATTCCTTCGGGAAGACTTCACAACTTTTTGCTCTTTTACCGAAAATCCTTTTCTGAGCTCTCCCTACCGCCCGCATTGTAAATGTCCGCCACCGGGTTCAACTTTCCACAGATCGTTTACACATTTCTGATTCCCCAGAGAGGATTTTCTAATCATCTGGCGGAAGACTCTGGAGAGGATATCAGGATAAATGATGGCTTTGAACTGGGTGTCTCATGTATTCAGTGTAAATTGGACAAAGTTATTTTTTCCACTGAAGTAATTAAGATAAAGTCGCCATTACGAAAATTGCCGAGCAGTTCTCGGCCCTCCGGCTCTAGTTTATTACACATTTTTTTAAGAAAAAAAATATGCTGAAAAAAAATATTTCGAAGATTTTGACGCATTGCAGTCGCCCTTTGGATCTCTTCTGCTCCCCCCCCCCGTCATCCTTCCATCGGGAGGACTTCACAATTTTTTTTCTCTTTCCCCCGAAAATCCCTTTCCAAGCTCTCTCCCTCATTGTAAATGTCTGCCTCGAATTCAACTTCCACAGATCGTTTACACATTTCTGGTCCCCTCGGGGATTCTCTAATCATCTGGTGGAAGACTGCGCAAGGGTATCACAGGAAAAAGCTGCCTTTGTCCTGGGTGCCTCATATATTCACCGTGAATTAGACAAAGCTGTTATTTTTCCAGTGAAGTAATTAAGATAAACTCTCCATTACGAAAATTGCGACCTAGGTCTCAGCCCGCCGGATTGTCCCATTCTCTCCCCCGTCCAGAATCCCCGTTATTATGCTTTTTTTTCATGAGAAAAAAAGGAAAAAAACATGAACAACGGCGAGAGAGAGAGAGAGAGAGAGAAAGGAATGGGAAATTAGGAGGAAACAGCGGGAGGACCTACGAGCCACTTCCGGTGGCCCGAGGCCACTTCTCGGTTCGGTCTCCACAAAGCCAGCGATGGTAAACCGAGCGCAGAATGCCGAATTTAGCAGAAACTTAGTTGAATATTGTTTGGTCGGGTGCAGGGAGGGAGGCGAATTCGTACACGAGTGAACGCAGCTGGCCCGTTTACCTTCCATACTTTGTAATATAAGTTGGTCTATCTATCGTACGTTGGAAAATTGGGAGATATGGGGACAGGGTGGATGATAACATTAGCAGTTCGAGTGGAGTCATAACATAATGGCCCATTTTTCAGCGCTGGAACTCCAGATGGAGCTGAAGTTTAACCTTCGAAAATTCATTTGCCAGCAGTACCGCAACGACTGCCCAGTGACACTGTCACTGGCTACTTCCTTGAAGTGTAGAATTGGAAAATCCCAATGATCCTGGGATTATTTTCAAAAAATACCCCAGCGCTTTGGAGCGGTTCAGCAGCGGTTGTACCACCAATTATTCCTCTGGCATATACAGATATGAGAATTCCGACGATTCTACAATTGTTCTCCACTCGTACTACTGCGGTTTCCCAGTCTGGCAGTGCTAATAGAGTTAAAATTGAATTCATTAGATGAAATTCCTTTCATTCCCGCTGATATCGATTGCATCAACTCCTCATTCTAATATTCTCGTATCTCTCCCTTAAACGAAAAATGTGATATTGTTATGGCAAGAAGAACACTCTATCGCAGTCTCCTCCTGAAATAGTTTCTCCACAAGTCCCTCTAAAAGTTGATCGATTTCTATAAATTCCTCATAAATTCCTCAAAAATACATCCTATAGAATACCCTTGGCTCCCCCCTCGCCGCTCCTCCCTTGCCGACGAAGACCATTCCAATATCGCGCATCGACCCGAATCCCTCACAAATTCCGCTGGGACCCTAAAGGGTAGAGAACTCATCAACAATCCCACCACAATGGATGCCAAAACGACGTCATAGTTGGCCAGAAACGGGACACATGGTGTATATGAGTGGCATCCAACATATACGTCATGTATACCTCCTCGGTTTTATCCATCCCCAACGTAATTTAATACCCATTTCTCTATTCTCGTCTCTTTCGGCTGGCATGCCAACCGCCTTTGTCCCAAGATCTGCAAAGATCGGACATTTTGTTAGAGTCGTAATGGCTCCTTCTGGTCATGATCTTCCCACCCCTCCTCCGCCTCCCACAATCTCCAAGAGATAATTTACCGAGAAAAACTTGGGGATTATTTTCACAGTACGTGTTTATCATTCTCATTTGTTCCTCAGCCTCCCCCCCCCCCCCCCCCCCCCCCCCCCCCCCCCCCCCCCCCCCCCCCCCTATCATATGAAAACTTGTACAGACCATCTAGAGCACTAGAACTCAATTCCACTTTTACAAGTTCTCCCAACCCCTCAACTTTGCCCCCAACTTTTCTCGAGTACCTCATGTCATCTAATTGGCCAGCTCTGCCCATTTCGTATAATCATCAGCAACATCCTAAGTCACTATCGCCATAACCGAAAGTTCCTCTTTTATCATACACTTGTGGCGCATTGTCACGGTTTCCTCACCAACTATCGGGTTTCACGCGCTCCATGGTGAAGTTATTTTGCAGCATATCTTGTGCCATATACCCGGGGAAAATTACGTTGGCTTATCGAGTGCTCGAGGCCAAAGGTGGGGAAAAATGCAAAGAGCGATGCACGTGGATGTGAGTAAAAAGGGCTTGCAGGGGTAGAGAGCGACTAAAAAAAAAGAGAGTTTAAAAAAGATGGAGAGAAGTCTTTACCAACGCACTTATGGAAGAGAGATGTGGAATTTTTCCTTGTGGATATACATGAACATTGAGAGTCTTGGTGAATACCTAAGGTAATACGGCCAGTTATCGGGACGACACGTTGAGCGTCACACATATGTTGGATTCAATCGAGAGTGACGTGCCACAGTGTGAAAAAGGGTGGAAATTCAAGCGGGAATAGTGTACAGTGATGCAAAAGAAACGTGAGAAATGCACGACCCGAATGGCTGGAAGATGGAGAAATGCCATGGGTTGGTGCCCGAAGGGGGGGGGGGGGCGGGGGGAAAACGAGAGAAGAAGGGGGAAGTGGAAAAAGAAAGCGACGAATGAAAAATACAACGATATATTTATCGTTGGTGACTTTTCTCTTTTGTGCTTTACCGTTGACTGCCAAGGGAATCTCTTTCTGAGAACTAAGATAAACAAAATCGATGTACCATTGCTGAGAGTATAACAGTTAAATGGGATATTTGAGATTTTTTTTTGGAGAGCACTCGTGCTGGAATTTCTAGCTTCAATAGTATTTGCTATGCATTTGAACTTGGAATATTTTGATCGAAGTATTAACGAATAGGCAGAATAATCAGGATTTGTCTGCGTACGTGGACCGAAAGTGAGCATTATAACCTCACTTTGCTGGGTTTGAAGCGCTCGCTTTCGTCCAGTTGGCAGAAAAATCGGTTTCAATCCTCGGGAGGAGAATTAGACAAGCAGTCCCCACGTACTGACAACCCTCGCCTTCGGCTCGGCTCGTAATTTCGCACGTGAGGACGACACCACCGCCGACCTACACGCTTGTTATAATTACTATTCATGTAATATTTTTTCCCCGGCGTTTTAAAGCGGTTTCTATTCTACAATTTTCCGGCTTACTTATTTATGGAGCACAAATAAATGGTTTTGAGATTGTAAACTTCTCGTTGCGTTATCGTTCACCAATGTCTTCCAATGGATCTCCATTCGTGCGCCGTTAATTACCTGAATATCACCTCGAGACACCCCAACGAATAGGTAAGCCACCGGCATTTCCCAATATTGATTCAATAACCCTCGAATTCCTGCTACATTCTCCCCCCACCCCTCCAGAAAAAAACCTCGAGAAATAGCAGTCGCTGGAGGAGCTCCACACACAGTGAGTTCCGAGTACCGAGCGACCGAGAAAGCCAGAAAGACGTAAGTTTGTATTGGTATTTGAAAACGAAAGAGAAAGCATCGGGGCGAAAAAAAAGAAGAGAGAAAATACTAGCAACAGAGGCTGAAGGTGTGGTGGCGTTGGTGGTGGTTGATGGAAGTGCGGCGTTGTGGTATACGAGCAAGGGCGTGGTATTCCGGCTTCATTTCATCCTTTATGCTGGCACAAACCAGTGGGGTAGAGATGAGGCTGGGGCAACGCTGAATTACAACCCCTTGTGAGATACCGCAGAATGCAAGCTCAAAATTATACGGGCGTCAGTCGTTTCTCTAGTCTGTACATCTACCTACTATTTCCTCCTTTACCCCCTTCTCCAGCCGTCGTTTACCCAAGTCCGTACGACTCTTACCTTTCGGCCGAGAGACCACACCAAACTGCCGACGAGTATGTCTTATAAAGCCACCTAGCATCACGTGTTCTGACCCAGAATGGGGTAAATAAGTAAAGTTGGCTCTCAACTCATACATATTAAGCAATCTCTGCAAAATTCTCGAGAATATGGAATAACCTTACTCCTCTTGCAGGATCTGGTATCATCAGTTATGAACAATAGACGATGGATCATCCATAAATTCTGGGCAATTTACATTGACGAGGTGTGGGGCTGGGGAATCGGTTGTGATGAACTGTTTGGGAAAAGTTTTTGAATTTATTGGAGGAAGATTCACCAACAATTCTTCCTTCCACTCATGAAGAACATCATCGAGAATCATTGATTCATGGACACGTTGCTCACAAGTTGAAGCGTGTAACGAAGAGTACATCTTAGTCTTCTTCTTTCTTAGTCTGGCCGGAGCCGGGAGAAGACAATCATTGCTTGTGTTGGGAGCCGTGGATTATTACTCACGAATTACAGCAATTCACATCCTTGAGGTATGAGGAAATTGGTTGTCATGAACTGCTTGGGAAAAGTTTTTGAATTTATTGGAGGAAGATTCACCAACAATTCTTCCTTCCACTCATGAAGAACATCATCGAGAATCATTGATTCATGGAGACGTTGCTCACAAGTTGAAGCATGTCTCGAAGAATGCTTTGTAGTCCGTGAGAGGCCAGGGAGAAGACAAGCATTGCTAGTGTTGGAAGACTTGGATCATTGGTCATGAACAATGGCAATTTACATTCTGGAGGTATGAGGCTATCGGTTTTTATAGACTGCTTGGGAAAAGTTTTCAAGCTTCTCCGAGAAAGACTCTCCAACAATTCTTCATTCCACTCATAAAAAATCCTGTAGCATCATTGATTCATGGAGATGTTGCTGATCAGTTGAATCATGTAACGAAGAGCACATCTTAGTCTTCTTCTTTCTTAGTCTGGCCGGTGCCGGGAGAAGACAATCATTGCTTGTGTTGGAAGCCGTGGATCATTACTCGTGAACTACAGCAATTCACAGCCTCGAGGTATGAGGAAATTGGTTGTGATGAACTACTTGGGAAAAGTTTTCACGTTGATTGGAGGAAGATTCTCCTCTTGGAAGTCATGTGAGGTCATTGATTCATGAATATCGCTCTCCAATGGAATTAAACCGCAAACACTTAACGTAATTAGCAGCATTGTATTACCGTTCTTGATAACTCTCGCACGTGTTCTGTTATTTCACTTTTTTATCCCTCAGCACCAGGTAGATAATTCACTAAAATTTACGATACCTTAAACATCCAATTAAAGCGTCTATAAAGCTGTGCTTGTTAACCCTCTGCGAACGATCGGGTGTTACCTTTTTATGTGCACAGGACCGCGAGAAGAAAAGCCTTCCACCCCTTCATACTGCAGTTTGTCCAGAGAATAAAAGAGGAACGGGAGCATCCCATATACTCTTGTGGAGCCCGCCAAGCTAAGTCCGAAGTTACGACCACGGATTCCAGAGTTTTCTCCCAACACGCACACATTGCTCATGGAATTTCTTTGCCATTGGATTCTATCGCCTTCCCGGTCAAGAAAGAATGAACAAAAAAAAAAGACAACAACAATGATAGAAAGTATGGCGGAGGATTGCCGAGAATGTGATCACGAATCGCACAAAAAGACTGAGAATGACAAAGGAAATCCGGAAGTTGGAAGTTGATGTCTTTGCTGGAGAGAAGTTTAATTCAGTTGGCTCAGCCATATTCGGAGTTTATCATCTTTGTTTGGATAGTTATAAAGATCAACTTGATCCTGGTGCATCATTTTTCAGCCAGACTGCTCTGATTAATTCTTTATCTCCATCAGTTTGTTTGGTTCTTCAGAATTTTCCAGTTGAAAAAAGTCTGCTCAACTCTCATCTTCTTCTCATCTCGCTTCTTGGTCGAGAAGGAACGAACAAAAGAAGACAGCGATGATTTCATCATGAGTCGTCCAAAAACACTGAGGATGATAAGGAAAATCCAGAAGCTGATGGGAATTGAAAGCTTGATGTCGTTGTTGGAGAAAAGTTTGATTTAGTTAGACTCAGCCATCTCTCGAGTTTATCATTATTGGTTGGCCGGACTCAATCCTTCACTCGGCTCATTTGACTCAATCCTACTGACTCTTGAAGTCGCTGAGCTATTCAACTGTCATCCAAAAACTCTTTGATGACTATGAAGAACCAACAATCGCTTCCCAAGAACCCAACACCAGACCCAGCAATCCTTTCCCTTCAATTACCCTCGCATATTTTCCAGGCAATCACCCCTCTCAAAGAATCCCCATAATCACCCGTCAAAACATGTCATCCCAGGATTCTCCAGGTATAAATTCTCCGGCATTCACCTAAAGATGATCCGATTTACTGCATCATTGAAAAGACCAAAAAAAAACATTGTCCTCAATGGGATCCGGCACGTGCCAATACAAATGTACATTCACTCGAGTCTCAATCGGCCCCTCGTCAACGTAAAGTATCGCATCATCCTTTTTGTTTTTTGTCTAGACATCCCTACCAGAAAAAAAAACGCCCTCATCTGAGGGTAAAAAGTCTTGTTTGCAGCGGACTTTTCGGCTTCCCGCATCCGTGACGTACCTCATACCTGACTACCTGGTCGCAGCAGGTATTCCCGAATTTCAAGGTTCAATGGGGGAAAAAAAAGGACTGGATAACCAGGGGTGGCCTCCACTAGATGAATAAAAAAAATTACCTGCTCCCTGTGTTAGTGGGCACGAGACAAGAATATAAAAAGGGTTAGACTCTTATTTCATTTAACGCAGGAAACTCCCCTTGTCCCTCTGGCATTTTATTTACCACTCATGGTTAGCCCGTTAAGTAAGGAAGATTTCACAAGATATCATTGCGTAAAGGTGCGGTATTTTACCCTGGCCCCTATCCTCTCTCTTCTTCGTATTACCCTGGAATTATTCATTATCATCCTTGCCCGCAACTCAACCCATTTTCTCCGCCATTTCATGCCATTTTCCTCCGCAGATATAGTAGTCTCACTTCGCCACTCTCCGCTGCTGCCGTATTCCCCTGGTTTATTTTCATCCACCATCTCTCAGTCGCTCTGTTTTTCTCACCCTCCCCACCCCCTCTCTCTTGCCACCCCCCTCGTGCCCACCCGCCGCCCTTTAAATTTCAATGCTCCTTCCTTATTCTTCTCTTCTCCTTTTACTTTTATCATATCCTGAACTATGAAACAGCAAGACTGGGAGCGGAAGTTATACATAGGGGGCGCTTGCACTGCTGAAGTTGAATGATTAAATATTCATGGGAGGACTATAGAAATGGCCGCTAAGTTGCGATATGAGGGGCTAGGAGAAGTGGGTTTTCGGGGGAATTTTTTGGCGGTGGCGGGGGAGTCAGTCCTATTCAGGCGGAGAGGGGAGGCGGGGAGATTCAAGAACTGCAGTTGACTCCAAATGGTTTTGTTAACAGGGAATTGAAGATTTTCGTGGTATTGAATTCCTGTCAATTTTTGGGGACAATAAATAACTGGAGATTTCTACGTATTTTTAGGGACGGACGCAATGACTCAGTTTTCATGATTTTTTTTTGGGGGATTAGACTATCAAAAAAAATAAAATTTCGTCTCTCGGATTTTGTGTAACGCAGACTTGGTGGCTTCTACAGTCAAAAATTCCCTCCAGACACACCAAAATTTCACCTCTCGAAAAAACCTATTGTTTTTCTATAAAACCCCCCCTGCCGTTCGGCTCGAGAGATAAAAAGGTCGGGTTCAAGCGTTAAAACTAGAGCCCCCGTTTTCCCGATGCTGTTTTTTTTTTTTATTTTTTTATGTAAAGCTGCCGTGATATAACGATACAACGGGGAGCAGTCCGACACATTTTTCCAGCAAACACTGGCAAAAACGTTGGCGAGAGTGGGGGGAGGAGAGGAGAGAATTTTCCCCAGGAATCACTCTCGAGCACAATGCCAATCGAGAGTGATGTGTTTTTTCACAAATATGGCAATGCCCGTGTGTGGCGCGTGTGTATTATCTCCCTTTACGTGCATCACCCCATTTTTTTTATCATCCACTCCGTTGGCAAGTTGCACTGTGCCACAGGTCTGCATTGTTACCAGCCGGAAACGTTTTTTTTTTTCGACAATCAGTGACGAACAAAAAAGATCTACAATTTGAACCATTTTTTCAACTTCATTTTTTCCTCCTCCTCCCCCCCCCCCCCCCTTCCTTTTTTTTATCAATTTTGGTGACCATCGTGCTCTTCATGGTCCATTTGTCAGAAACCACAGCATTCAGTGTTGTCAATAGGCGAGGGAGTAGAGAGCGAGGGAATGCTATCAGGAGAGGATACGAATTTTTGTGAAATCGAGACCCCTGAGCACTGGAGAAAGGAAAAAAAAAATCTGGCAAACACAATAACCGAATGCCCGGCATTCTCCTAGTGCAAAATAAAATTATATTTTTTCAATTGGAGATCAATTGCAGAATAAACAAGTGAAAAATCCCCATTGAGTGCTCCTATTTTCCGAATTTTTTCCCCAATCCTTAATATCCCATTATTCATTTTTTTTTCATCTCGATCGATGAATATTCTCATTTTCTCAGGAGAAAAAAAAAATCGCCGTGATTTACATTCTTCTCTCCATCAATCCCCAATATCCGACAAAAAGTTCCCAATGACATCCCCCGATGACTCGATGATTGGTCCCCTCGATTCCCTCTCACCCCCGAAAACCCATTATCTCTCACGTCAATGGAGAGTCTTTCTTCGGCGAATCATTCGAGGGGAATTCCCCCTCGAAGGGTCTCCCGCCCCAAGGAATTGGTAAAATACCAGAGGAAAAACCATCGACTCTGGCCCCAATACAAAACTAGGAAGAACCAACGAGACGACAGGAGAGAGAGAGAGAGAGAGAGGGGAAAAGGGTAGAGACTGGATTCAATTACTCGGAGAACAATACCGCTTCACCGTCATTGTTTGCTCGACCGCTTGGTTTGAGTTCTCGTTTCGGGACGTATCCCTACGTCGACCCCTCTCCAACCCCCCCTCTCACTCTCTCTCTCTCTCTCTCTGTGGATGCCAAAACAACCGACTCCTCGTGTCTCGTTACACCGCGATATTTTGTTTGCCATCATTACAGGGAGGATGACACTGATGCCACTGCACCAGCCCATCCTTTCTCTCTTTTTATTCTCCGGAGCTATTCCAGTTCAATTGCCAACATCCCTCTCTCATCCCGTCTCCATCAGAATTCTCTTTATAATCGAAATACCACTAAAACCAATGTTAACGAAATCCCGTACCCCCCGGCGATATCGTCCCCTGTAGCCCCTCTCGCTCGACGATTGACAATGCCGAATGCTGTGGTTTCAGACAAATGGACCATGAGGAACCCGATGATCACCAAAATTGATGAACAAAAAGAGAAAAAAATGGCTGCCAACAATTTTTTAACTGCACACATCCGTCACTTTTTTTGCCTCCCCAATTGATGCTATTTTGGATATCTTTAGCACTCGAGCCAAGTAATTTTATTCTTGAAAAGTCAGAATTTCGGGGAGAAATCGATAGTGAGCGGCGAATTTAGATCCATCATCCCCTGAGAATTAGTAGAAACCCGATAAATTCAGGTGAATCTAATTGAATTATTTAAAGAGTGTAAGTAGGCGCAGAAAATGTTCTCAAATAAAATTTACAGAATTCTGGGGAAAAATTCAGTGTTTTTTTAAAAAAAGTTGGGGATATTTGTCCGGAATTTTCTATCATCAAATTTCGCTCGGAAACTACATAAAAGAATCCGGCAATTTTGGATGCCGTGAATTACGCAAATTTTCATTACTCGAGTTTCACTGGAATTCCTAGCGATATTATTATCAAAAATCCCGCATTTCCGGAAAAAATCCCTACCAACCGGCCGATTTAGCTTAATAACCCCGCAAACCCCAAAAATTCCAGTAAATCGAATGAATTTGAATTCCCCCGGAAACTCTCACGGAAAAATCCCGAATTCCCGGAAAAAAAAATCTCTAATTCCGCGCAAGCCGTGCGTGACATTCGCCGAGAATCGTCTCCCCCCAAGTGCCACTCCCCCAACTCCATAAAAGTATCCGCAAGTGTTTATCAAATATTTCCACCTAAAAATTTATTTTATTCAACCGTCGGGTTAATGAACTCACCGGCCAAATCTCCACCAAAAATTCGGACACGTAAGGCTGAGCAGCAACAGCGAGGGGTTGTTGAGCCAGCAGTCACGGAGCAGTCACCCCATCACTCCATATTCCACAATTATTTCCAGTTGCGTCACAGGCCAACTAGGGTGGCCTGGCACACCCTTGTATGCGCATAATTAAACAGTAATGCACCGATGAGATGACCGAGGAGGGGGGGGATAGAGGGCGGAAAGGGAACAAGACCGAGGTACGACCATTTGCCCATACATACCCGGAAGGCCAGGCCCTTTGCTTGCTCAAGGCGTGGATTATACCCATTCCCTGCCCTTCTATTTGCTCCCAGAAACAATGTCAAATTCAAAAGGGCGCGACTCAATGATTAACATCTAAAAATATACAATTGCAAAGGGAAAACATTAGCAATTACAATAATACATTGCAATTGTTTCGTTAAATATTCCTCAACCAACTGACGTTAACGAGTGATTGCCGATGGTTTAACGAGTGTCTGACTGTGCAATTATATTGCTCACGATAAAATCCCTTTTATAAGATATTAATGCGAGTGTACCTCCCAGTTAATGTGTATTTCTCCCTACTCCCCCTAACGCCCCCCCCCCCCTCCCCCGCCACCGCCTGCTCTCAAGCGAGATCAATACGTAACCTATTGTTCATTTTATCAGTTTTCATGAAGATTTATTGCCTCCTCCACTGCAATATTTCGTTAAAAGACAATTCGACTCACGTTACGTTGAGGTCACGTCGGCTGTATTGTTATGGAATTCCAGAACTCACCTGAAACAAGAATAAAACGATTAGGAAAACATCATTCAAAGGATAAATGGTGGTTGACATTTATGAGTAGGAATGTTTTTGACCTTTTGCTTATCTCATGTGCATAAATAATATTGATTTGATCTGGCTCAGCTGTAAAGTCACTCACAAATGTAGGAATTTTGATGATTATAAGTAAATCCGGGTATTTCACAATGGGTACTTGTAAAAATAAGGTCGGTAATTACTTGACTATTTTATTACTCTTAAATTTCTTTTTTGAGTCGCGTTTGAGACAGTAAAGTCATTCGTAAATGATTTTCATTAATTATTATCCTTGAATATATTTTTTAATATGATGATCTCGTAAATTGAATCAGGTCAGAAAATATCAGGTGTCATGAGGGGCGCAATCGAAAAAGGGACGAGACCGGCCTGAGGGTCGACGAGTGAATCGAGAAGGGGGCGAAGCCCCCCCCGAGAGTCACTGAGCGAATCGAGGAAGAGACGAGGACCGCCGAGGGTCCCCGAGCGATGCGAGAGGGGGGCAAGGCCCCTCTGGCGGTCGCCGAGCGATTCGAGAAGGGGGCGAGGCCCCCCCACATTACATCCAAATAGAAAATTGACTGGAAGAGAACCCCGACATCGTTCCTTTTCCACACATCACATTTGACGTAAAATTCTCCGACTCTTGCATTAAGCACACCTTCAGAAATGATTTAATACGCTCCAGCAATGCCAAACATACATCCGCAGCAATATTTCGCGTTCATTGCGTCGCTAAACCGCAACTAACCGCCTTGTTAGGAAGTTACTCTCACCGACGTCCTCCTAAACGTTCACTTTCTGTTCCGCCTCCTCCAATTTCTCCACCTATCTCATTTGCTCCTCTCGCCAAGGTTAACTCCCTATTCTTCACAATTTCCATCCTCGTCTGTTCTCTTACCTACAACTTATGCTTCTGTTGGTTAGATACCCCACCGAAACTCCGTCTTTCCTTCATCCATTATGCTTCAGCCAAGGGTACACTCTACAATTGTAAATCATATAACTTGAGAATTCCCGTCCCACCGAGTTTGGAAAGGGAGGGGGAGAGGGGAGGGGAGGGGAAGACACCTTCAAGATCTCAAGGAAACTTACCCCCTTAGTTTTGTCCCACCGAAAGACTCGGCGAATAGTCTGCGATCACAACTGAATCATAACATCGCTCGTAATTATAATTGAATGTATAACAAAGTTTCGGGTGGATTAAGGCAAATTGCGTTTGCCTCGGAGTATTTGCACGCAGCGAGGAAAGTAATGTCTTCAAGGCCTCTTAATTTAAGGGATTAGGGAGAAAAATCGGGTGTGTCGGCTGACTTTGGGATAACTAAAATTTTTATGAAGAAGACCTCAACAAAATTTTCTCGACATTTTTTGTCCAGGAAATGGGTAAACTTTTTTTTCTATATTAAAAATTAAATCGAGACCTTCGAACTTCACAACTTGAGACTGAAGTTTTAAGTTAAACTTTCGTGTTTCAATTGGAGATTTGGGAGTCTAAATTGAGTTGAAACGAAGATGTAATTATAATTTTAGACTTTCAAAATCTGCAACAATTATTTCCTTAAAAGTGAATAAAAATCGATTCAAGTCAACGAGTGTCTTTAGAATAATATTATACCTCCAATTATTCCAATTACCCAGCCGATAATTGACCCCTAAAAACTGTCACGAGAATCACCCGAACTAGATTGTCTAAGTCTAAGTGCAAGTCTGAATTGATTTAAAACAGAAAATGCAATTATCATTTGAGACTTTCAAAATCTGCAACAATTCTTTTCTTAAAATCATATAAAAATCCCATCAAAGTCAACGAGTGTCTCTAGAATAATATTTTACTCCCCCATCACCCAGCGAATAATTGACCCCTGAAAACCGCCACATTCACAAGAATCGCCCGATGCAAGGCAACGAGAAATACAAGCCACTGCCATTCAAGGCAACATCCCAGCTTTTTCTCAATTCCCCGTATTTGAGTGTAATTTCCCCGAGGTACCAGTACACCGACTGCTTCGATTCAATCTACCCTCCTCTCTCCATCTCTTCCCTTATCTCTCCATCCCTCTTCTTTCGATTTCTGCCGCCCAATTATTTCTGACGCTACTTCACACAGATCAAGCCGACAATTAACGCTCCGAGACTTGGCTTTTCTCACAGCTAACCCTCGTCGGGCATCGATCGTTTTTCTTCCTCACTGAATTCACCTCCCGCACTTCCCCTCCTGCCTACCCACCGGCGGACAGCACGTCCGGAGGTTTCCTTATAAATGTCCGGGTACTTCGACATCTTTTAATTTTACTTGCCAACGACAGGTCCGCGGTGCACACCTCTAATGAGCTATGAGTCGTTGTCTGATAAATTCATCCATCTCCCTCTCTCACTCACTTCGATTTACCCCATCTTCTGCCGCCAAACGTTAAAAGACAATCCCGTTAATATACATTACCGACGATGGAAATTTAACGCACCCTCTCTCGACTTTTATCCAATAAAACAAAAAAGAAAAAAAATCTCCCGCCCCCCTCGCCGCTCGCAAATTAATTTGTACATGTTGGAAAAAAAGTTCTCCCCATCCGAAATCTCGGATAAAGTGGGAAGGGAATCAACAGGGGAAAAAAGTGAAATACGACAGCTCAACTTTTTCTCCTACTGTTTATTTATTTACAAGGAAAACCCTTAACCTTTCAGTCTGGGCGTACTTGTGGGTAAGGTGCACGGGCTTATATTTTATTCATCCTCTATTGAATTCGGGTTCAATCTCACAAGAGTGTCTCTCGTCCAGAGCACGGCCCTTCATTCCACTGTGTTCCGGGAAATTTTATTTTATATTTTTTTTTTACTTTTTTCCTCTCCTGTTTCCACCGGCTTTCCCTCGTACTCCCCAGACTCTCTTTTACAGACACACTTGATCAAATTCTCACAAATGAAGAATATTGTTGTTAATTCGGGAATTCCTCGAGTCTCTAAACTCGATGAGATTGATTTCGTCTGAATGCACATGCTCAAGGAGAGACGAGTGTATTCTTATTGGAGTTGTCACTTTATTTTATTTTATAAGCTTGTCAGAAGTTGGATTATGAATAGTTGAATGATTTTATTTCTAGTCTAGAATTCTCTTTTGATCTAATTTTCTCAACCGACGAATATTCCTCTCAAGAGACTTCGTCATCGCTCAAGACTCCACGAGACCGATTTCGAGTGAACAAACTCAACAGGAGATGAGCAACAATTTCTAATTGTCTAATTCTAACGTCTAATTCTCTTCTGATCTAACTCTGTCAACCGACGACTATTCATCACAATTCGAGAAGAAGAGAAGAAGTCTTGATCGCTCAAAACTCTATGAGCAACGATTGCCCTACCGAAATTCTAGTTTTTTTTCAGTCTAAGTAATAATCTCCTTTGAATAAAGTCATATATCCCGATACCCTCACACCTCAGGACAAAGAATCCGTAGCAAGTTCAATACTCCCCGCTACTCAAAAGAATTTTCTCAACCGACAAATATTCCTCTCAAGAAACTCCGTCATCGCTCAAGAATCCACGAGACCGATTTCGATTGAACAAACTCAACAGGAGATGAGTAACAATTTCTAATTGTCTAATTCTCTTCTGATCTAACTCTACCAACCGACGACTATCTATCTCAATTCGAGAAGAAGAGAAGAAGTCTTGATCGCTCAAAACTCTATGAGCGACGGATTCTAGTTTTCTTTCAGTCTAAGTATTAATCTCCTTCGAATAAAGTCATATATCCCGATACCCTCACACCTCACGACAAAGAATTTGGAGCAAGTTCAATAATCCCCGCTATTCAAAAGAAAAACGCCATCCGCAGTAGAATTCTTCCCACTTTTAAACTCCAATAACTCTCACTAACCTCTCATTCACTCCTCTCACTTTCTCTGTTCGTTATCTCAAGAACTCTCACTCCCCGGCCATTCGAAATCCGCACTTTGCTAATTGCGACTCTCCACAGGCTCCACCCTATTGTTTCACAATAATAAAGTTGCGTTGACGAGACCACCGGCGATGGGATGCTCCTTCGTTTACTTTGAGTTTCACTTGTTCTCGTACCACTCAAGAATGACTATTGTAAAATGAGCTGAGTTTGATTTAACTCAGCCCTTTCATTCTCCATTTTCCGTCGGCTCTGTTGCCTTTCACTCGAGTCGTTGATAAAAGAGTTAAAATTCAGCATTCTGACAGACCACTCGGGCAATCCATGCGGGGGAGGGAAAATTCCGACACAGCTGGGCCGAGTCGTCTAGGGACACTCAAGCGAGATCCAACAACGAGACAGCTAGCCGTCGTTGTCGCCTTCTGCGACCCCCTCCCCCCAACCCCCTCGACGCCAGGATCTATCTTGCAATTGGAGAAGTGTCGAGCCAGCACTTTCCCCGGGATATCCTGTATTAAATATTAAGAAATGCTGCTCTTCGTTTTATCGTGCAAGATATCAAGCTTAGACGTGAACTCGAGGGTGCTTCGTCGGCTGAGATCTGCACGGCTCGACAGAATTTTCATGGAGAATGGGACTCTAACACCGAGACAGAAGATAAAATGAGAATTTCGGGTGGAAAATTGATTTTCCTCGCTTCTTGAGCACGTGCATTCCAATTAAATTAACCTCATCAGGTTTCAAGGCCTGAACAATAGCCGAGTTGAGGACAAATTAACAAATCAATTTAACAATTGACAAGAACGTAAGACCTGGCAGCAGAAAAATATTGAGTCAATTGATCCAACTAGACCTGGTGGACGAGATCACATGATCAATCAATTCAATCAATCAATTTCACCGAATCAAGCAAATCCTATCCCACCTACTCCAAATCCCCTCCAATAATATCCTATAGCGTCACGAAAACGTGAAACGCTCCAGAAATTCCCTTCTTTGACATAAAAAAATTAATAAAATTGACCTAACTAGACTTGCTAGACGAAATCGCTCGAAAACCCCATCGACTTGATCTGACTGTCTTCAGTCACTCCCATCATCTCCAAATATTTGATAAAACTGCGCAACACTCCGAGATAAATTCGGGCAAGTTCAATTGCATCGTGTCCCGTAAAACCCAAAAATAGAGCCAACTTTTCACGACAAACTCGAGTTCGTTAGGATCCGAAGGCCGAGAATTTCCGAGGGATGAATTCCAAAAGAGATGTGCTTTTAATTACGTTAACGCTGGTGTCCGATTAAATGAACGTAGGAGCCAAACTCGCGTGGCACGGGGCAAATTTAATTATAGGACTTAGACTGGGAGATACCCCCCATTCCCAGGCATACACAGAGGTCCAGCCGAGTGGGAGAGAGCAGAAGTAGTTGGTGAACAGGGGGGGGGGGGGGGGGGAGGTAAGGGGGGGGGGGGGGGGGAGGGGGGGGGGGGCGGGGGGGGGGGGGGGGGGGGGGGGGGGGGGGGGGGGGGGGGGGGGGGGGGGGGGGGGGGGGGGGTGAGTGGAGCGGTAAAGAAGATAGCTAAGCAAAATGCAAGATCTCACAGTTGCCAAGGTATACGGAATCCCGGGGTTACCTTAATTACAACGACCCCCTTCTGCTCCATTAATAAGCGGACTAAATAAACTGCCGTCATATAAATACTTGGATTTTACTCGTGCAACACCGTCTTCTCATCCAACAGGGTTGGATCCTCTACCTCTCTGTCTCCTCCCTCTTCGTCCCTTGCACAGCCATTACATGCCCCCCCCCCCCCCCCCCCCCCCCCCCCCCCCCCCCCCCCCCCCCCCCCCCCCCCCCCCCCCCCTCCCCCCCGCCGCGGGGGG